>JACEEZ010000213.1:137500-150000 GCA_016584305.1 Chionoecetes opilio
TGTGTGTGTGTGTGTGTGTGTGTGTGTGTGTGTGTGTGTGTGTGTGTGTGTGTGTGTGTGTGTGTGTGTGTGTGTGTGTGTGTATTAATTCATTTTATGCTATTTAATTTGCCGTAATTTTTCATTTTAGTAAATAATGTAACTTTAGAAAATTGTAACTTCATTATTTCTAGCACATTTTTAGGCATGTATGCGGTTAGAAAATGAATTCTTATAACTTTTTCATTTTCTTTTTTAAATAAAGAAAAAATACATTGCCTTCATATATATTCTAGCTAACAACACACACACACACACACACACACACACACACACACACACACACACACACACACACACACACACACACACACACACACGCAGCCGCACGCACGCACGCACGCACGCCGCACGCACGCCGCCGCACGCACGCACGCACGCACGCACACGCACGCACGCACCACTCCCCACGCACACACACACATACATATACACACTGCAAAACATGGTTTGGGCTCCCTCGTTGGCATGGGTTCGACTCTTGGGGCATGGGTTGCGGTCCTTCGTGGGCATGGGTTGGGGTCCCTCGATGGCATGGGTTCGACTCTTGGGGCAGGCGGAGCAACGGACACTCATGTAACTTGACTCTCCATTCCCGTGCGTCGCTGGTCGGTAAATGAGTGTTAATGGCTCTCTGGACAATGCATTAGCCGCCTTGTGTCCTTGGATAGCGAAACACTCATACAACAGTAGACGAAAGAAGCTAAAATGGACCTTAAAAATACTCGCCATAGAATATTAGACGAAAGAAACTAAAATGAACCTAAAAATACTCGCCTATAGAACATTAGAAGACAAAAGAAGCTAAAATGAACCTAACAACATTAGAAGACAAAAGAAGCTAAAATGGACCTAAAAAACTCGCCTTAGAACATTAGACGAAAGAAGCTAAAATGAACCCTAAAAATACTCGCTGCAAACAGTTTGTTATGTATATTTTACCTTATGCTTATCATTTTATTTACCCCTTATTTATTTCGCCTAAGTAAAACCCGACCTTTCGGTGTTTTTGTATTAACCCTGGAGTCATTTATGTTTTTTATGTATTTCTGTTCACCTCATGTTTATCTTTTGAATTTGCCTTTTTTTTGTATTCGTCTAAGAAAATCCCGATCTTTCAGTGTTTGTGTATCGACCCGGCAGTCATTTCTGTTTTAGATGTTTCTTTCACCTCATGTTGATCTTTTTATGTACCCAATATTTATTTCGCCTAAGTCAGTGTTTGTGCATCAACCCTGTAGTCATTTCTGTCATGCTTAATTACTCCACTCTGCCCACGACTGCCAATCGTTTTTCCGCTTACTCGAACCACTTAGAGTTCCTTGGTGTCTTGATCTTAACGGAGGCTTCTCAACGCGGCTGGCTGCTTGCTGGAAGTGGGATGAAGGGGTTATAGTTGCCATGATTGAGGTAATGGTGGCTATCTTGGAGGAAAACACGGCTAGGGGACCGGAGCGCTGTATTTTTTTCCCCGTACGTTTGATTATTTTTTTCTTTTCTCCTCAATGATAGCTTTTCCTTTAATCAATATTCTCATTATTTTTAAGACCATCACCCATTGCCTTCCACGACAACGATCTTAACCATTATTATGATGAAAATAAATGAGGAAAATAATGAACACATGAGGAAGTCTTAGAATACCAACATACACACTTTCTCTCTCTCTCTCTCTCTCTCTCTCTCTCTCTCTCTCTCTCTCTCTCTCTCTCTCTCTCTCTCTCTCTCTCTCTCCTCTCTCCTCTCTCTCTCTCTCTCCTCTCTCTCTCTCTCTCTCTCTCTCTCTCTCTCTCTCTCTCTCTCTCTCTCTCTCTCTCTCTCTCTCTCTCTCTCTCTCTCTCTCTCTCTCTCTCTCTCTCTCTCTCTCTCTCTCTCTCTCTCTCTCTCTCTCTCTCTCTCTCTCTCTCTCTCTCTCTCTCTCTCTCTCCTTTCAGTTGCCCTAACCCTATATTTATTCCTCCCTCTTGTCTCTCTTCGTAATCCTCTCCACCTCTAAGCCTTTTTCGCTATCACTCCATTACCATTCTCTATTCTTGCCTTCTGTTTCTTTCTTTTAGTGATATTCATTTTTTCCTTTCACTTTCAATATCTTTATATTTTGTATATCCCTCCTTTTCCTTCCTTCATTTATCTCTTGTTCCCATATTTACGCTCGCTTTTTCCTTTCTTTGCTATAGTCACCCTTTTACGGTATCCTTTTATTTCATCTGTAGTATTTCTGCCTCTCTCTGACTTCATCTTCACCCTAAACTTCTTTCGGAATTTTCCTTCCTTCCTTTCTTTCTCTCTTGTTCCCTTTTTCACCCATGCCTTTTCCTCTCTTTGCCATTGTCTCCTATTTCTAGTAACCATTTTTTTTCATCTGTAGTATTTCTGCCTCTCTGACTTCATCTTCACCCTTAACCCTCATTTTCCTTCCCTCCTTTGTTTCTCTTGTTCCCTCTTTTACCCTCTTATTTTCCTTTCTATGCTATACTCTCCCTTTCTAGTATCCTTTTATTTAATTTCTAGTATTTCTGCCTTTCTCTGACTTCATCTTTACCCATATTCTTCATTTTCCTTCTTCCTTTCTCTTCTTGTTCCTATTTACGCTTCTCGCTTTTTCCTTTCTTTGCTATTTTCTCCCTTTTCTGGTACCCTTTTATTTCATCTCTAGTATTTCTGCTTCCCTCTGACTTCATCTTCCGTCCTTCCCTCCTTCCCTCCTTCTCTCACCCTTTCCCTATTGTGTTCCCTTTGGTAAAGGCTTGCACGGACCAGTGTTGACGCTCGGCTCACCGCAAGATCCGTCGCCTTACCATCACCCCTTCTCACGATCTTCTTCTCTATATGCTACCATTTCTTTTCTCCCTCAACGTCCTTTGCAATCTTTTTTCTTCTTTTTCTTCATTCTCATCGTTTTATGTTGTCTATTGATACGTTTTTTTAAATTTTTTTTATTCGTCATGGTTGGTGGTATTGATTTCGACGTTTGATTTTTTTTTCGGTTTTGTTCTGCACATTTTTTATGGTTTAACGCTTTTTTTGCTCTCTCTCTCTCTCTCTCTCTCTCTCTCTCTCTCTCTCTCTCTCTCTCTCTCTCTCTCTCTCCTCTCTCTCCTCGTCTCTCTCTCTCTCTCTCCTCCCTCTCTCTCTCTCTCTTCTCTCTCTCTCCTCTCTCTCTCTCTCTCTCTCTCTCTCTCTTCTCTCTCTCTCCTCTCTCTCTCTCTCCTCTCTCTCTCTCCTCTCTCTCTCTCTCTCTCTCTCCCCTCTCTCTCTCTCTCTCTCTTCTCTCTCTCTCTCTCTCTCTCTCTCTCTCCAAGCCCTCCTTTCTTTCTTTACTTTTTACTTCATTCTCACCTTCTTCATCGTCGCATCTCTTTCTCTTCGTTGTTTCTCCTCACCCTTGTCTCCATTCTCGTTGTCTCTCCTTCGTCCTTCCCTACCACTGTTCTCTCATCCTTTTCATCTATCCCACATTCCGTCCTGTCTCCACGCTGCTCTTCCATCCTTCCTTCCCATATGAGGTCTTGTGGTATTACTTCAGGTACATGTTGGTCTTGTTTTACCTCCAAACTCTTTAGTGTAGCACCGTCTATATAAGTTTCCTAAATGCAGATTAGGATAAATCATATACGTAAGGCGGCTTTACTTGAGGAAAATGCGGGGCTAAGAAAACATGTATGAGAAGGAAACTGTTGTCTTAGTAGTAGTATAGTAGTGGAGAAAGATTGAAGGGAGGTAGGAGGTATTCACAGGCATTCCATTGATCAGCATTAATTCCTGGTTCCATTATCGCCACGGGGGTTACTAATTTATATCCAAATTGGGACTATATATTAGGCTACCTAAGCAATTATTCCATGTGTATGATTATATTCCTGCATGAAATATGAATGTCCAGAGGCAAAAAAAAAAAAACAAGGACTCTTTCCAGTAATGAAATGATAAATATTTTGCAACTCTCTTGATGAGCATTGTGTGGGGGGAGTGGGGGGATTTCTAAGCCAAGACTTTGTGGATATTCATGTTGAGGACGTGTTTAGTTTCATAGCGGCGATGAGGAGGAGGGGGCCCGAGGGAAAGGGACTGAAGGTGGGGGGACTATGTTAAAGTCTCTGTTGGAATATTTCAGCTTTAATGTTCGTCTCTCGAGTTCTCCACATTACCTTGGGTTCATGGGAAGCTGTGTTAGAAGAAAGAGAGAGAGAGAGAGAGAGAGAGAGAGAGAGAGAGAGAGAGAGAGAGAGAGAGAGAGAGAGAGAGAGAGAGAGAGAGAGAGAGAGAGAGAGAGAGAGAGAGAGAGAGAGAGAGAGAGAGAGAGATATCAAAGGTAAAAAAGAGATGCAAGAGTGACAAGGTTTCAACAGATTATCGACAAGTAGCCACAAGGTCCTTCGTATAGCCTGAGGAGAACTGATGTGATTTTTTTTTTCTTATGAGGTATTTGAAGTCTTTTTTATTGTATTTAAGAATCTGTAGCACCTCTTCTGGACCTCTCCTTGTCTTTGTTCCGCTGTGATTCTTTTGATGTCGTGTTGTGGGAGTTTTCCGGAATTCTCTGTTTCGTCTTCCGCTTACCCAGAAGAGACCACCCGCGTTTTCTGGGGGATATTTCTTTGTTCTTGGCGCGTGGGCTTGCTCTTAGGGACACCAAGCTGTTTCATGGGGCGCCTCTTTCTATTTTTTCCGTTTCGGTTTTTGTTTTTGCAGTCTTGTGACCCTACTGTTTTTCCCTGTCCAGGTGATTTTTTACTGTCTTTTTTGGTGTTTCTTTTTGTATTTACGTCTCACGAGTTGTTCTTTCCCTGGTAGGTTCAAGTTTTCCTTCTCAGCATTGTCTTCCCACGTGCTATCCGTGTGAGAGAGAGAGAGAGAGAGAGAGAGAGAGAGAGAGAGAGAGAGAGAGAGAGAGAGAGAGAGAGAGAGAGAGAGAGAGAGAGAGAGAGAGAGAGAGAGAGAGAGAGAGAGAGAGAGAGAGTTGAGAGGGAAGGGTAGAGAGAGCCAGGTGTTAGGAGAGTGTTATAAGAAAATGGCAAGAATTTGTGGAAAGGGTGAAAGGTAAAAAAAAGATGCAGGAGTGACAAGGTTTCAACAAGTCTGGCTCGAGACCTGGTGGTTTCCTTCTCAGCCTTGTCTTGCCGTCCGCCGGTCTGTGAGGGTACATGAGTGTGCTCGGGTCATCAAAGGGTCATGAATGGTGTCCTTGTGCTGCCTCCTGAAGGTCATGGTAGAGAAGGCACGTCCTGGTGGGCTGACCTCTCCTTTGAAGGGCGGAGCCGTTGTCATCGCTGGCATATGAAAGGTTACAGGCAGAGAGGGTCAAAGAGCAACATTCTGAGGTCATGAAAATATGTGATGTGCTTATTGCTTAATACATACATGACTGATGTTATATATTTTTTGTTTTTATTTGTAACTAAAATGAAGAAGCAAATGTCCCGCCAATATATTATTTTTGCATCCTTATAAACATAATTATTCTTTCTGATTAGCGACTGTTATTATTCTTTCATGCTCCTTTGACTTCACATTAAAAGAAAATTCTTCCCAAATATTAATAAAAGAAAAAGAAATATTCCAATCCAAATTTCTTCCGTTCTGAAATTAGCAAAAAAAAAAAAAAGAGAGAGAAAGACGAGCAAAAATGTCCCAGTCCAAAAGCGCCACAACACAATTAGTCTTCACAATACTGCCGTGGAGCCACTCACGCCACTCGTCCTCTTGTACCACTCCCTGCCCTGCCACTCCCTCCCATCTCCGTACCACGTCCCTCCCCTTTCATCTCCCTCCCTGCCACGTTCCATCCCCTGCCTCTCTCCCTGCCCCGCCCCGCCTCGCATAAACTCCCCGTGTTAGTATTGCCTCTTCCCATAAGTCGTTGCGGTCCGCTGTACACTAATTAGAATTCCCGTACACCACAGATCCCACAGATTAATGCGTGAGTGTGTGTGTGTGTGTGTGTGTGTGTGTGCTTTTTTTCCGAAGTGGTGTCCGGTTTTTCTGGTTTTAGGGAACAGAGGCGAGTGATTTGATGGTGGTGGTAGTGGTGGTGGAGGTGTTTGTGTGTGTGGTGTAGGGTGGGGGAAGGGGGTTATTGAAGGGGTAGTGATGTTGGTGGTGGTGTTTGTGTGTGGTGTAGAATGGGGGAAAGGGGTTATTGGAGGCTGAGAAATTATCATGTACAAGCTGGTTTGGTGTGATGGTTGTGGTGGTATATGTTGACAGTGTGTGTGCGTTGCTAATGGTGATGGTGGTTATGGCCTTGTTGTGGTGTTCATATGTTTAAACGTGAGGGAAGATTATGTTGTTCTGGTCAATAAGTTTCTGGTTTATATGCAAAACATGTCCTTCATCGGTTTATTTTGAGCCTTTTTTTTTCCTTCTCATTACGCGCCAGTCTGTCATATTTCCTCGCTGCAACCACCACCACCACCACCACCACCACCACCGCCACCACCACCACCACCACCACCACCACCACCACCACCACCACCACCACCACCACCACCACCACCACCACCACCACCTCCTCCTCCTACTCTTCCTCCCTATCTTCTCACACCTTAGAAATATAAAAGTCATACCCCACCACCTTCTATCATCTCCCTTCCCATGTTCCATAAAGACCAACATCACCCAAACTAGTACACCTTAACTACCTGCACGCTTTGCTCCTTCCTGAAATCACACACACACACACACGCACACGCACACGCACACGCACACACACACACACACACACACACCACACACACACACACACACACACACACACCACGTAAATCATGTATTAGTGACAGTGGGCTTGGCATATTACAATTATTTAGAGTAGAACGTACCCGTCGGCGTGCTAAAAAGAAAACGGGAGAGCTAGAGGAAGGAACGAGGCTTGAAATCTTAAACACGACTGAGATTATTATTAGGTGGGATGGAAGGGCGAGGGATGGTGAGGAGCGATGAGACAGAAAAGGTGGCTGTGAGGGTTTGCAAGAGGTGTAGATGCATGCAAGGGGTCGCGGGGCAGCAAGAGGGGAGTTCAGGATCGACACCGATATCGAAAACACAATATCCTCAGGTTTGGATTCGCGACAGTCTTGATTAAGGGGATTGGAAACGCATTTGACATACCTTGTAAGAATGATGGCTTGAGGCAAAGGGACTAAAGGTAAAAAAGAAAGGGGAAAGAGGTTAAAAAGAATAGAGGAAGGGGAAATATGTGAGATTGGGTACAACGAAAGGGCAGAGTGTGAGTTTGAAGTTGTGATTGGCGAAAAAAAAGAGAAGAAAAATATTTAAGAATGGGATTGTAGGCTCCATGATAGGGTGAGAGAGAGAGAGAGAGAGAGAGAGAGAGAGAGAGAGAGAGAGAGAGAGAGAGAGAGAGAGAGAGAGAGAGAGAGAGAGAGAGAGAGAGAGAGAGAGAGAGAGAGAGAGAGACTGTTAAAGCGACGGCGAGGACCTGCAACTTAATTTAGATGGTTAACGAGGTAAGTTGACCCCCATCACCCACCTCACCAAACTACGTCATTACACAGAACAAGATGCCCCTCTTTCGACCCCTCCTCGCCCCTCCTTCCTTCCAACTCCCTCTCTAACCCCTTCAACCCCTAACCCCTCAACCCTTCACCCCTTCAATCCTCAACCCCTTTCTCTAACTGTACCGTTATCCTTATCCCAACTCTGCCACCATAAATGTACCGTTGTTCTTGGTACATAACTCCCTCAACACCCCCCTCCAACCCCTCTTCCCTTCCTCACGACCCGCCCGGAGCACCCCAGATGAACACACTGAAAACCTCTGCTTCTCCCCTTACTCCAGACACCCCTTCTGACCCCCCCACCCCCCCTTCCCCCAACCCCGCAGTTATTGGCACTAAATTATCCGTTTTCTGCGGACAAGTAGGCCATAACGTAAGGTTTAAAGGCGAGTTAAATCCTGTCCTAAATTCAGTCTTTATATGCTTGTTTTTTTTTTTACTGCAGGGGATGAGGAATGGATAGGTAAAGAGTGATGTATGGATGCTTGTTGGGTGGAGGGAATGATACATGTGTGTGTGAGAGAGAGAGAGAGAGAGAGAGAGAGAGAGAGAGAGAGAGAGAAGAGAGAGAGAGAGAGAGAGAGAGAGAGAGAGAGAGGAGAGAGAGAGAGAGGTGTTGTTTCTCTTATATTCCTTTTAACTAATTTATCTACGTTCTTCTTCACCACAACATTAAACACAAACACGTCAATTCATATAATAATAATAATGTCATCGTCATCATCATCATCATCTTTATTACCTATTCTCTCATGCTCTCCCCTTCTTCCCCCCCTTTCCCTTCTTCCCCTCCCCCTGTCCTACCCCTCCTTCCCCTCAACCTCCCCTCCCCTGCTTCTGACTCACGCTTCTCCAAAACATTGTCGAGAGTCGATCGTAGTTAACAGGAAAAACTCTCTTGTGGAATGAAACTCTTAACGGATTTCTTAGGATAAACTATTTCTTGTGAACGGAGATAGGAACGTGAGCAGGAATTTTCAGGAGGAGGGAGAGATCGAGATCGAGATCGAGAAGAGATAAGTAAGAAGGAGGAGGAGAAATAGGAGGAGAGGAAAGAGGTAAAGTAGTTAGAGGAGGAGGATAAAGAGAGACAAAAGAAACATAGATAATAGGAGAGGAAAGAGTCTGCAAGCTGGAAAAGAAGAAGAAGAAGAAGAAAAAGAAAAAAAAAGAGGAAGAAGAAGAAATGTAGTAAAAGTGGTAGCAGAAACATAATAATGAGCTAGCAACGATGAAAGGAGAGATGGTGGAGACGAAAAACCTTAAAGATGATGAAAAAAAGGAAGAGGAGGAAAAAGAAGAAGAGGAAGAGTAGGATTAGCTATCAGAGTCGACACAAGGGCAAGAGACACTACCACCCTGATGAGAACTACCTGTCCCCTGTAGCCGAGATTGTAATGGCCACAATTTAATTAAACGCATTTTTTTTTCTCTCAGTTCACATTCACACGGACTTGTATTGGTTTCACCCCCCATTCCTCCCCCGGTCCTCTCTTTCCCCTTCCTATTTTTAACCTCCTTCTCCTCCCCTCTTTTGGCACCCTCCAGTCTTCCTCCCAACCCCTCCCCCACCCTCTCCTTTCCCCTTCTTATATGCAGCCTTCCCCTCCCCCTCCCCTTCTTTGTCATCCTCCAGTCCTCCTCTCAGCCCTCCCCTTCCCCTCCCTATGTTTAACCTCCCCCTACCCCTTCCCCCTCCCCTCCTTTGTCACCTCCTACGCTCTTCTCTTTTTTCCCCACTCAGTATCCTTCTCTCCTTATCTCCTTCTCTCTTCCACTTTTTTAATCACACCTTCTGTTTCTGATACTCTTATTTGCCTCTTCACTCCAATTTTTTTGCTTTACTCTTGACATGTGTGTGTGTCTGTCTGTCTGTCTGTCTGTCTGTCTGTATGTATGTCTGTCTGTCTGTCTCTCGTCCATTCCCTTCCTCACCGCCAACTGTCCCTCACCACATCTCCCACCCTCTTTTCTGTTTGTTTTCTCTCCTTCCCTCTCTCTCTCTCTCTCTCCCCTCTCTCTCTCTCTCTCTCTCCTCTCGCTCCTCTCTCTACTCTCTCTCTCTCTCTCTCTCTCTCTCTCTCTCTCTCTCTCTCTCCCACCCTTCCCAATCTCACCATGACATCTCATTCATTATACCACTTCAACACCACTCCATCTCCTCTCCACATCCTCCACATTACATTTTCCCTCCTCCACCACCACCACCACTACTGCTACACTGATTACATATTTCTTTCAATTTCCTGCAATTAAAAGAAAAATATACCATTGAAAAAAGTATGCCTGAGAGAGAGAGAGAGAGAGGAAGAGAGAGAGAGAGAGAGAGGAGAGGAGAGAGAGAGAGAGAGAAGAGAGAGAGAGAAGAGAGAGAGAGAGAGAGAGTACGAAAGAGATAGCGCACCACCCACCACCACCCACCACCACCACCAGACGTTACTTCCACAGTTTAGGTCGTATGTTTAAGTATCAGCGAGAATGTACGAGGACTCTGCCCCTTGAAAGCACCTACGTGAGTGGACTTATCTGTACTCCTGGTGGTCATTTATAAGCGGGAGTCCCTGGGAGTGAGGAAGGGAGGGAGAGAGAGACAGGATAGGGGGGGTGAAGGAAGAGAGGGAGAGAGAGACGGAAGGGGAGGGGAAAGGAAGGGAAGGAGAGACACGGAAGGTGAGGGGAAACGAAGGGAAGGTGAGGGAAAAGGAATGGAAGGAGAGAGATAGGGAAGGGGAAGGGAAGGAAGGGAGGGAGAGAGAGAGGCAGGGATGGGAAGGGGAGGGAGGGAAGGAGGGGTAGGGATGGAAAGGAAGGAGGGGTAGGGATGGAAGGGAAGGAGGAAGGGAGGGAGTGAGAGGGAAGGGGAGGGGAAGGAAGGGAGGGAGAGAGAGAGTCAGGGAAGGGAAGGGGAGGGAAGGGAAAGGAAGGGGAGAGTGAGTAAACCTTTATCTTAGGGCGTAGGACTAATCTTTTCCAAGGGCTTGAAAAAGATCCAGAGAAATGCAAGTTGGGTGTGAGGGGACGTTGTGGAGAGAGAGAGAGAGAGAGAGAGAGAGAGAGAGAGAGAGAGAGAGAGAGAGAGAGAGAGAGAGAGAGAGAGAGAGAGAGGAGTTTTATGTTTTTCCCACCACCACCCTCCTTCCTTCCTTCCTATCCCTCCCTACCTCTCTTCCTCCCTCCCTCCTTCCCTCACTCCCTCTCTCCATATCTTTCCCCTCACCCACTCTTATATGCAAGTACTAATTTCTTTTTCATTTAATGCCATTACCAACCATCCTCTCCAGGCCTCTCATCACAATTCTCCCCTCTCCCCACCCTGCTTACTCTCCCATTTACCCCTATTTTTCATCTCCTTTCCCCTCTTTCCCTCCCCTCTGTATCCATAGCTCCCAGCACAGCAATATCTCTTACCCACCCTATCCCCTATTTTCTCCCTTTTTCTCCCTTAGCTCTACAAACAAGGCATTTTTAGGAAGCAACTTACACACCCTCACACACCCAACTCTTTCCACCTTCAGGCCAGTTCTCACACTTCAGGTTTTCTAGTTCTACAGGCTTTCTAGTTCTAAAGGTTTTCTAGTTATAAAGGTTTTCTTGTTATTCATGTTTTCAAGTTCTTCAGCTTTTCTAGTTCTTCAAATTTTCTAGTTCTAAAGGTTTTCTAGTTATTCAGCTTTTCTAGTTCTAAAGGTTTTCTAGTTATTCAGCTTTTCTAGTTCTTCAGGTTTTCTAGTTATTCAGCTTTTCTAGTTCTAAAGGTTTGCTATTTCATGTGTTCTAGTTCTTCAAGGTTTTCTAGTTCTTCAGGTTTTCTAGTTCTTCAGCTTTTCTAGTTCTTCAGGTTTTCTAGTTCTTGAGGTTTTCTAGTTTTTCAGGTTTTCTAGATCTTCAGGTTTTCTAGTTCTTCAGGTTTTCTAGTTCTTCAGGTTTTCTAGTTCTTGAGGCTTGAATAGTTTTTTCAGGTTTTCTAGTTGAGGTTTTCTAGTTCTTCAGGTTTTCTAGTTCTTCAGATTTTCTAGTTGTTAAGGTGTTCCTATCATATTCTTCGTGCCTTGTTCCTCCTCTTCCTTCAAATCCTTTTTTTTATAGTTATTGTTTTCTTAATTGGCCTCAATTAAGTCTCCTTAGTCTCCATGATAGGTCTCCTTTGATTAACGTCATCATTATTCCCATCATTGTCATTATCCTCCTCCTCTTTATAGTTCTCATTATTATTATTGTCGTCATCATCTCCATCCAGCACCTTAACCTTCTCCTCCTCTTCCTCCTCTTCCTCTCCCCCCCCTCCTCCTCCTCCTCCTCCTCCTCCTCCCTCCGTCATAATCTCCTTCATCAGACTCCAGTTTGTGCTAATACAACCTCACTTCTCCTCTATCCCTTTCCCCTACCTTGCATCCATCCTTCCTACTCTCTTGTTCTGTATCCTCATTATTATCCAACCTTTCCTTACCCTTCCTCTCCTCGTTTACCTTCCCCATAGCACCAGAAGAGGGAGGGAGAAAGGGAGGTATAGGCAGCGAAAGGGGCTGTTGCACGCTTGGAAATGTGTATGAGAAGTCGTTTTATGGATTCTCTCCGACACAACCTAACCCGTATTTAAGCCAGCGGCATCTACAGCATATGAGAGAAGGGGGGGAGGGAAGGGAGGATGTGTTGGGGTCTGTAGGGGCTGGGTGGAGGGGGTAGAGGAGGAGGAGAGACAAGGGGGGAAGGCTGCGTCTCCTCTGTAAACAGTGAACGGGAGTAAGCGTTTCTGTTCTCCCTTGCGGACGATGAAATAAAATGAAGGTGGACTGTGCACTGTAGGAGGGTGGGAGAGGGTGGTGAGGGGCGAGGGAAGATGGTCTGGGCACAGGAATGGATAGGGAATGGATAGGAATAAGAGGGTGAGAGAGGGATGGTGTGTATTGTGAGGAGGAATCGTAGGAGTGTGGGCTAGAGGTG
>JACEEZ010000213.1:152500-157500 GCA_016584305.1 Chionoecetes opilio
AGAGAGAGAGAGAGAGAGAGAGAGACTAACAAACTACGGGAGATACCAATACAGCAGTGAAGACGCTAACACACACATACTCATACGACCAATAATATGGTTCTTGACCTGAAAAAAAATGGGTGTCTCTCCAGGTTACTTTAAAAACAACTAACCTAACCCAACAAAGGACAAAGTGTGGACAATGTCAACGCTTAATTGTATCTGATCGCTTGTTATCGCTTGTTATTGGATCATCAACCTTTTTGCGGGAAATTTGGTCGCGGAATAGACGAGCGTGACTGAGATTGGACTGAAGGGAAATTAAGGGAAGGGAGAAGAAGGGGTAGCAATGGGTTGGGGGAAATATAAGTGTGGAAATATAAATTGTAGGTAAAGGGAAAATAAAGCATGGAAACCTTACTGGGTTGTAGATCAATGGAAATTGTGTTAGACTTAGGGATTTATAACTTAGAAATAACAGGAAATTCTCATACTAGAAAAATGTGGATATAATGTATAATAATAAAACTCATAATTAAGACATGTGGAAAATTAAGAACATAAAGAAAGAAAAAAGAATGTAAGATAGAAGGAAATGAGATATGAAAGTAGGACAGAAAATGATGGAAGAATAACTCTGGAAATGAAGAAGAGAGGAAAAAGAAGACATATCGCTGGAAATGGAAATTGTCTGGAGGGAAAACCAGAGATAAAAGTGAGAGAGGGGATCTTGCTGGATTCCCTAAAGATGGAAATCGGACGGGAGGAAGACAAAAAAGGGAGGAAAGAACAATAACTCCAAGAGACAGACAGATATAATCCCTTTCTGTATATTTTTCCTGAGGAGTTTCATTTTCTCCCCTTTTTCCTTCCCTTGTCAGGCCTTCGACAAGCGCTATTAATACATGTCACCGGCAGCGTCGCGGGGCACGGGAGGGAGGGAGGGGGGTAGGGGGGAGGGAGGGAGGGAGGGAGGCCTATACACAGCCCGTCTCGAACCTGGGACTGTCACATGGAAACATTACCTATGAATAATACAGATAAACCTACTGGACTGTATGTAAATATACTATAACTATATACTACTTTTTTCGTATTATGAATAACTGCGATTGACATGCCATTAATACACTTTACGTCATTATAAATATATACAAACTATAAATATATAATCCTTTTTTCGTATTTCTTTTAATATCTGCGATTGAAATTTTATTATTACACTACAACATTAAATTTTATACAGTTGTGAAATAGATGGGTTGCTACATACAGGTTGTGAAATAGATGGGTTGCTACATACAGGTTGTGAAATAGATGGGTTGCTACATATAGGTTATGAAATAGATGGGTTGCTACATATAGGTTATGAAATAGATGGGTTGCTACATATAGGTTATGAAATAGATGGGTTGCTACATATAGGTTATGAAATAGATGGGTTGCTACATACAGGTTGTGAAATAGATGGGTTGCTACATGTAGGTTGTGAAATAGATGGGTTGCTACATATAGGTTGTGAAATAGATGGGTTGCTACATACAGGTCGTGAAATAGATGGGTTGCTACATATAAGTTGTGAAATAGATGGGTTGCTACATATAAGTTGTGAAATAGATGGGTTGCTACATATAGGTTGTGAAATAGATGGGTTGCTACATATAGGTTGTGAAATAGATGGGTTGCTACATGTAGGTTGTGAAATAGATGGGTTGCTACATACAGGTTGTGAAATAGATGGGTTGCTACATACAGGTTGTGAAATAGATGGGTTGCTACATACAGTTGTGAAATAGATGGGTTGCTACATATAGGTTGTGAAATAGATGGGTTGCTACATACAGGTTGTGAAATAGATGGGTTGCTACATACAGGTTGTGAAATAGATGGGTTGCTACATACAGGTTGTGAAATAGATGGGTTGCTACATACAGTTGTGAAATAGATGGATTGCTACATATAGGTTGTGAAATAGATGGGTTGCTACATATAGGTTGTGAAATAGATGGGTTGCTACATATAGGTTGTGAAATAGATGGGTTGCTACATACAGGTTGTGAAATAGATGGGTTGCTACATACAGGTTGTGAAATAGATGGGTTGCTACATGTAGGTTGTGAAATAGATGGGTTGTGAAATAAATTAGTTGAAAGTCGTATGTTCCACCTTGGGAATACTATACAAACCCGTCATTTCAGGACAGACTTTAAGGAGTTTCCACGCAGTCCTGTTCTCATTTCCACTAATAATTCAACACCTTTTCCTTTTCACACGCTCAGCTTCTAACAACACGACTTCGAAGCAGCCATTTATCAGTATTCAAAACCTCTTCTCCTTTCTTCTCCTTCTCCTCTTTCCATCCTTCCTCCTCCTTCCCCTCCTTCCATCCTTCCTCCTCCTTCCCCTCCTTCCTACTTTATCTCCTCCTTCCCATCCATTAAAAGGGAAAAGGATCCTGTGATGTTTCAGCCTTTGTATTCCCACGTAGGTTATTTAGCAGGCTTCCTAATGTCCTATGCCCCCGAATCCCTCCTCTTCCACCTATTCCTCGCCCTCCTATTCCTCTACCTGTTTCTCCTCGTCCTCCTCCTCTTCCTCTTCCTCCTCGTTCTCCTCTTCTTCATCGTCCTCCTCCTCCTCCTCTTCATCGTCCTTCTCCTTCTTCTCTTCTTCGTCCTCTTATTCCTCTACCTGTTTCTCCTCGTCCTCCTCCTCTTCCTCTTCCTCCTCGTCCTCCTCTTCTTCATCGTCCTCCTCCTCCTCCTCTTCATCGTCGTCCTCCTTCTTCTCTTCTTCGTCCTCTTATTCCTCTACCTGTTTCTCCTCGTACTCCTCCTTCTCGTCGTCGCCCGGAGTAATTGGCTAAGCTCGAGGGTCGCCAGTGTCAATAGCTGCAGGGAAGGACCGCGGGAGGGAGGAGGAGGAGGAGGAGGAGGAGGGGAGGAGGAGGAGGAGGAGGAGGAGGAGGAGGAGGAGGAGGAGGAGGAGGAGGAGGAGGAGGCTAAGGGGTAGGCTGGGAGGGGTGTAGTGTTGCAAAGGGTTAATGGGTATTGTGGTGTTACAGCGCCGGGTGAAGGGCAGTGTTTAGTTTGAATGTGGAGGGGGATTACGCCGCCCTTTGTGTGTGTGTGTGTGTGTCTGTCTGTGTGTGTGTGTGTGTGTGTGTGTGGTGTGTGTGTGTGTGTGTGTGTTAGGGAAAGGTCTGTTATGTCAAGGTGTAAAAGAAGTTAGGTTATTGTTTTCTCCTGTTTGTGTTAGAATGTGAATTAAGGAAACATTATTATTGCGTTTTGTTTGAAGTATATTTTTTGTTGCATTACATTTTTGTTTTACACGAAATCATTCACACCGTCCGAACGGCTCAGTTGGCTAGAGCGCCCGACACCATTCTGTGGTCCAGTGTTCGATTCCCGACCCCGACCCGGTATTCCCATACCCGGGGATTTTTCCACTGAGAAATTCGGGCGATTACTGTCCCCCTTGAGCAAGGGGATGGATGTGTGGTGTGTGAGGTCCCAGCATCACTCAAAGATCGGTAATAATGAGCTCCAAGCTCACACCGGGAGGGTGAAACTGGCGATCGCGAGCCAGCTCGCGTGGACAAGACCATGGGTGAATAACACACACACACACACACACACACACACACACACACACACACACACACACACACACACACACACACACACACACACACACACACACACACACACACACACACACACACACACACACACACACACACACACACACACACACACATAATCACCCCCTAACACCATCATTCATCATAGAAATTGTAATGTAAAATTGTGAGTCCGTTGCAAAAAAAAAGAAGATAATAGTTCATAATTAAGTGAGATAAGTAATAAAATGTCGGATAAATGAGAGGGTGCTGCGCTTCCCAAACATATTTTGTCTGGAAATGGGACAAAATAACATGGAAATGGGACAAAATAACATGAAAAGGGGACAAAAAAAATATCACGTGTCCATCAGGCAGACGAGGAAAATATTATTGAACAGAACTCACTCCATAAAAAAAGAATAAAAAAAGCGATACAGTGCCTCTATCCGAAAGCGCTGCACGTTCAGATTTTACGTCGTTTAGATTTTACGTCGGTGAGTCGTTTTCTTTACGTTTTTCTTTGCGTTCGAAATGGGCGTGACGTTGTGTATGTGAGGATGGACCTCGCTATCCCCCCTCCCTCCTAAAGAAAGACAAAAATAGGTAATAGAAAGTAGGGTTAGGGAAAATTTTATTGAATGAAGGTAAAAACACTAGAGAGAAAAGAGAGAGAGAGAGAGAGAGAGAGAGAGAGAGAGAGAGAGAGAGAGAGAGAGAGAGAGAGAGAGAGAGAGAGAGAGAGAGAGAGAGAGAGAGACACACACACACGT
This sequence comes from Chionoecetes opilio, assembly GCA_016584305.1. Classification (NCBI taxonomy): domain Eukaryota; kingdom Metazoa; phylum Arthropoda; class Malacostraca; order Decapoda; family Majidae; genus Chionoecetes; species Chionoecetes opilio. The sequence continues at coordinate 156,881 of JACEEZ010000213.1, forward strand.
CACATCATCATAATAATTGAATAGAAAAAAAATCGTCCTTGCTAATACACCCCCCACCCCTTTGCCCCCCTTATGCCCCCTCCCCCCCTGTATGCCCCCCCAAGCCCCCCTCCCTCCATGTTTGCCCCACCCCCCCTATTTGCCACGCCTCACACGTCCTCCAACTTAATTGAGACCCAAAATTATCATTGTAATGCGTAATTTACTCGCTTAATTTATTGCTGCTATGATGAGGACAGAGAACAGGCCCTCGGGAAGGTACGTCCAATATACCGGGGGGAAAATAAATAAATATAAATAACACGATCGACAGCATATAATGGAAGTCTATTTATGTTCCCTATAAAAATTCCATCAAATACGGAATTGTTGAAGAGAAGTAGAATTGTTGATGAGAAGTAGAATTGTTGAAGAGAAGTAGAATTGTTGATGAGAAGTAGAATTGTTGATGAGAAGTAGAATTGTTGAAGAGAAGTAGAAGTAGAATTGTTGAAGAGAAATAGAATTGTTGATGAGAAGTAGAATTGTTGAAGAGAAGTAGAAGTAGAATTGATGAAGAGAAGTAGAATTGTTGATGAGAAGTAGAATTGTTGAAGAGAAGTAGAAGTATAATTGTTGAA
>JACEEZ010000213.1:165000-172500 GCA_016584305.1 Chionoecetes opilio
ATACGGTTGTTTGCTTGGTGACTGTTTGGTGACTGTCGAGGAATACCGTTGTTTGCTTGGTGACTGTTTGGTGACTCGAGGAATACGGTTGTTTGCTTGGTGACTGTCGAGGAATACCGTTGTTTGCTTGGTGACTGTCGAGGAATACCGTTGTTTGCTTGGTGACTGTCGAGGAATACTGTTTTTTGCTTGGTGACTCGAGGAATACCGTTGTTTGCTTGGTGACTCGAGGTATACCGTTGTTTGCTTGGTGACTGTCGAGGAATACTGTTTTTTGTTTGGTGACTGTCGAGGAATACTGTTTTTTGTTTGGTGACTGTCGAGGAATACCGTTGTTTGCTTGGTGACTGTCGAGGTATACAGTTTTTGTTTGTTTGTTTGTTTGTTACATCAAAAAGGACTGGCCAAGGGCAAAAAATAACAAGAATATGCCTGCTTAAGCAACCAAAAGTCCGTTTGCTTGGTGACTCCTATTCCCTACCCTTCTCTCTTTCGATAGGATCCTTTTCTCTTTAAACAAAGTCGATATTTCTTGCCTTTTTTGATGTTTTTTTTCCCTTTCACTTTGTTTATGCCTCTTACGTTCTCTGCAGGCATCCTCCCCCTATCACAGTGGCACCCTCTTTGCCAGGGTTCGCGCAGGATGGCTGGCACCAGGACGGGAAGGAGAGGAGAAGGTAGAGGGGGGGGGGAGGCTGAAGAGGCGCGGGTGGAGCGTGGACGGACGGGACGTTGGAGCCAGTAAGCGTTGGACAGTGTGAGGAGGCGGGCGCGCGGTTCTAAACACGTATGCATCTCTGAAAGTCTTGACTCGCACCTGTTCGGCCCGCGTGTGCTCTCTTCTCCCCGTGAAAACTTACCTATTTCGTGTATAGTTCAGGAAGTTGTTGGTTATATAGCTTGAGGGAAGTCTTGTGTATTATTGTGACCGAGGACCCGCCTCGAAGTCACTCCGGCCCTTCGTCAGGCAGTGGAGGGTCGTGGTGTGTGTGTGCTGCTGCTGCTGGCTGCTGGTGGTGTCCTCGTGTGGCGCGGGGTTAGAACAACCTGACCTTGTATGATGCGGCACACTAACTGCCCTTTTCTTGACCTTAAACGGCGATGTGGAGGTCATGACTGTGATAACGCGGGTGTGCACTAGTAGCCTCTCCGTCACTTCCCACGTAACTGCTGCAGTGAGGAAGACGTGACGGTGTTGGTATTTGACTATTAGTGCTTTTCATTAAGAACTCTCATAAATCTTTGTCGCGCTTCAGGCACTGGAAATAATAGAAAACCTGCAGAAAGATCGCGGTGCAGAAATAATGTTGTTTTCCGGAAATGTTCAACTCTGTTCCTCTCTTGTTCAGTGTGTCGGTAAGTCCTCTTTAACCTACGTTCAGGAGAGGAATTAGGACTGAAGTGGAAGCTCATGGGAGTGTTATTATGAACGTGGTATAAGAGTGGTTTCCTGAATGTGTGTGTGTGAGTGTGTGTGTGTGTGTGTGTGTGTGTGTGTGTATTCATTTAGTTGTATTCATCTAGTTGTATTTTACAGGGCCAGAGCAACGCTCGTGTGGCCCCGTCTCCATATCAACATTTTTAACATTCATACTTAGTGCTTTGTGTTGGCCGAAGCCAGCACCCCGGAGAGCAGATCACAAACCCCGGCTAACACCCGGTACCCATTCACTGCTGGGTGGACAGGGGCTCGGGTTTTAAGGAAACGAACCCTCTGTTTCCGCTCCGCCCGGGGATCGAACCCGGGACTTCTCGGTTGTGAACCGAGCGTGCTAACCACTACACCACGGAGTACCACAATGTGTGTGTGTGTGTGTGTGTGTGTGTGTGTGTGTGTGTGTGTGTGTGTGTGTGTGTGTGTGTAAAAGTGTTGATTTTCGTCAGAGTACATAAAAGGGATGATAAATTGCAGAGCTGTTGTGTGTGATGACGAGGAAGTGTTTAATTTGGGGTAGTGATGATACTGGAGAATGATGATGATGATGATGATGATGATGGTGGTGGTTAAAGTGGATGAGTGCTAAATGAAACTAAAAATATCTTGTCTCCAATCTGCTTTCTATACGATAAAGATTTTGCGTTGGAACTAATGGTGGTGGTGGTGGTGGTGGCGTGCGTTTGATGCCATGTAGTTTATCATCATAATGTATTGCTGTGATAGTAGTGGTGGTGCTGGTGGTGGTGATGGTGTAAGTGAGTTATAGAGGCAGCGGATTCGTAGATGATGTAGACTGTGGTGGTAGTGATGATTGTGTATAGTGGTGGTGGTGATGGAGTGTGGTCGGGGTGGTGGTGGTTGTGATGGTTGTGGTGGTAGGTGATGGTGTCTAGTGGTGGTGGTGATGATGGAGGGTAGTGGTGGTGGTGATGATGGTAGTGGTGGTAGGAAACAATGGTGGTGATGATGGAACATATTGATGGTGATGGTGAATGGTGATGATGGGATACTGTTCTGGTTTTGAGGGCAATGATGATGATGATGATTGTGGTAGTGGTGGTGGTAATGATGGGTCTGATGGTGGGAGGGAACAATGGTGGTAATGGTGGAATATATTGATGGTGATGATGGGATACTGTGCTGGTGTTGAGGGTAATGATGATGATGATGGTTGTGGTAGTGGTGGTGGGTGCTGTGAGGTCACCCATTGATATATCTTCCTTAATTTTACTTTGATCGTGCACGGAAATGATATTGAACTTTCACAGACACTCAATCACACAATACGTCATTAAAGAAACCTAGAATTTCACTCATATGGCCATAACGCCAGAAATTCATACCCATTATAAACTACATTACATTTCATAACAATTATAATTACGATACATCTACAAATACATATAACAAACACCTAATCCAATAGGGAATCAGATTAATACAATAAATTTAAAGAAACGGTAGAATTGTAGATTGCCACATGACTTTCCTATCGTTACAGGCACTTTACCTCTGTCACTTGTTTTGCATCGCGCCCTCCCCTCACGACCTCCTGCCCCCTTCTTTCCCTGGTGCCCTCCCCCTTCCCTGGTGACCCCCCCCCCCCCCCCCTCACTGGTGCCCCGCCCGCCCCGCCGCTGCCCCAAGGGAGGGTATGATGGGGCCCGGGGCGGAGGAAAGGTTGTCAGCATTTTGCACCGAGAATAGTTGTGTTGTACCAATAGTGTAGCAGCGAAAGTGGGATATTGTGAGTTCCAGTGAGTTAAAGTTGAGGTAGGAGTGTGGCCCGCTGACTCCCTCCCGCCTAGTGCAGAGAGAGAGAGAGAGAGAGAGAGAGAGAGAGAGAGAGAGAGAGAGAGAGAGAGAGAGAGAGAGAATATAAAAACCAGACTCGGATCAAAAGTTCGTCTTTAACTTAGAGTAAACTAAATCAAAGTAAACACAATCAAAAGCAAAGTTGATCAAGGGCAAACATAAATAGCCGGCATTAGGCTGAGAAGTATATCATTAGAGAGAGAGAGAGAGAGAGAGAGAGAGAGAGAGAGAGAGAGAGAGAGAGAGAGAGAGAGAGACAAAAATATCTCAGAAACAAAACTCATGCAAGAAGTCTTAGAAGATATGAAAGAAAAATAAACGAAAAACTTAGTATACTGAAGTAAGAACCTCCAGGAAACAAAGAAAGTAAGAGTGTAAAGAGGAGAAAAAAACCAAAGAAATAAGAGGAAGGTTGGCCTCTTTAATCGAGATCAGTAGCCGAGCCTGTTAACCGGGAGCCGAGGCCGGGAAGAGGAAGAAGGGCTTAAAAAAGAAGAGGAAGAAGGGCTTAGGTGGGTCTGGGATACGTAGTAAAGAGTGTTGGTGAAAGGAAGGAGAAGAAAGGAACGGTGAGATAAGCCAAGAAAAAAAAGAATGAGCAAATATGAGAAAAAGATACTATTGATACTTTACACGCCAAAAAAATAAAAGACGAGGAGGAAGCGAGAGAGGAAATCAAGGTTAAAAGTGAAATTGGTTAAAAAGAAAGGAGAAAAAAAAATGTACACAACACATTTTCTTATAATTCCAACTGTTCCAAGTAACTTTTTTCAGGACTTTCTGTTATCCTTTTTCCCTCTGGCGTGGTGTTTTGAGCCGACGAGAGAGAGAGAGAGAGAGAGAGAGAGAGAGAGAGAGAGAGAGAGAGAGAGAGAGAGAGAGAGAGAGAGAGAGAGAGAAAGAGAAAGAAAAAGAGAGAGAGAGAGAGAGAACATCATCATCACCAAACACAATCAGTCAGTAGTGAGAAGGTTTGCTCAAGAGCGAGATTGAATTTACCGAGGCAGGGCATCATTAACCAGTGGGTTGGGGGCTTTGACAGGGAGGGTAGGGGGCAGGGGAGGCAGAGAGGGAGGAAAGGGATACAGGGTAGGGGGCAGGGAGGGGGCAAGGGGTACAGGGGAAGGGAAAAGTAGTCACGGCAAGTGTTAATGACGGCAGGGTAGGTTTTATCTCCCCTTGTGTGTGCCACCTTGAAGGGAAAGAACGAGAGACGGAGAGGGAAAGATGTAGGTGGTGGTGTAGGTTAGAGGGACGGAGTGGGAAAGAAAGGGAGAGAGGGAGGAAAAGGTGAAGGTTATATTAGAGAGACGTGTGGAGTCATAAGTGTATGTGAAGTTTTAAATGTTAAGGGTGTTTAGAAGGAAGGTTAATGAGATAATGAAGGAAAAGACAGGAAAAAGAGGATAATGAAAGAATGGAAGAAAAGAAGGAACGGTAGTGTCTAGGAATGTGTGGTAATGGAGAGAGAGAATATGTTGGGAAGGAAAAAGGGTAGGGAAGGGAAGAAGATTGGAAAGGAAGGTGGGACGGAGGAAGAATAATGAAATAATGAATGGAGATAATGAAAGAATGGAAGAACAGGAGGAACGGTAGTGGCTAGGAATGTGTGGTGATGGAGAGAGAGAATAATATGTTGGGAAGGAAAGAGCAGAGGAAAGGAAGGAGGGAGAAAGGAGGAGGTGGGAGAGCTGGAGCAAGGCCAAACTGTTGCCAGTCAGAGTCAGGCTTACATGACCCACTTCCAATCGGCTGGGAAAACGAGGTTGAAACATTTGTATTTTTTCGGAAAAAGTGAGAAAAAAATGTAATGGTAGTCCATCTTTATGCTAAATCTTTGTGGCTCAGACTTAGCTTTTTTTTTCATCTAGTGTGAGTTGCGGGTTGACTTTATCGTTGTAGAATCTTGAACTGCTTGCATAATTTAGTTTGTGTTAATAAAAAAGCTTGAATGAGTCACCAGCTGTTTTTTTATTCGCAGCAAATATTCCACCGGAGAGAGATTAAGAAGTGAAGAGGAGGATTGCTACTTAACTTAAAATGAGCAGAAAATATAGTAAAGTATTATTATAAATGGATGCACCGCCTTACCTACTTGCTTACTTACTTACTTACTTACTTACTTACATACTTACATACTTACATACTTACATACTTACTTACTTACTTACCTACTCACTTACTTACTTACTTACTTACTTACTTACTTACTTACTTACTTACTTACTTACTTACTTACTTACTTACTTACTTACTTACTTACTTACACCGCGTCTACCTTACTCAATGGTTTGCCGCCCCTGTGTACAGTTGTTTTATTCTATATTTAGCATAACATTTCTTTCAGTTCACTTATTTGTTGCTCATTTGAAGTCATATTGTTTTCGTCGTAACATATAAATTGTTATAGTGTTACGAATGCATTGCTAATAACGTCAATGGTAAATAAAATGTAATGCTTTATACGTTTGGAAATGCCACGAGAAAAACGACTCCCCGCACACAAACGCGTCACGATTTACGGTATTTTTTTAAAGTAAGAAAAATATAAAGGAAACATGGACAGAGAAGAGTGGACGTGTAGCTGCCTCCAAGCCTTGGCTAAGCCCACTGGTGTTTTATCCTTTAAGCACAACAACAACAACAACACAAAACATGGTGGGCATTTAAGGGAGGCGGTGGTCGAGTGGTTAGCGTCTTGGAGTGGTGAGCTTTATGTCCCGAGTTCGAATCACGCCGGGGGCAGCTCTTCCGACTATCTTTAACGCGGTGGCCGAAGGATTAGAACCTGGTAGTGGTGAGCACAAGGTTCCGAGTTCATGTTCCGCCAGGAGCTATTTTTTCTTCCATCGTCGAGTGGCCGAAGATACCCATATGCTGCATCAACCTTACATTTGACTGCAGGTGCGGCGGAAGGCACCAGGGGGCAGCATGAGCCTCAAAACAAACCATCACAGGTGTCACTATAAAAGTCCACCCTGCGCCACCTCGGGCGAGGGCCAACCATCACAGCCCTCCAGATTGTGCACGACCAACCACCTGAACCCTCAAGGAAAGAAGATAATAGATTACAGACGCTCCATATAGGCTCCAACGTAAAGGAAAAAAACCCAGGAAACCACCACCACCCCCCGCACACAGAATCACGTAATCTGTCAATCATGTTTCTGCCACATGTAAAGGGTCTGGTAGAATTGTGGTTCCTGTAAAAAAAAAAAGGGGAAAGAAGCAGTGAGGACCAAATTATTTTCTTAGATTTAGCTACATGATCTTCGAAGTCACCCCTCTTTTGTTTGTACGTAGTTTTGTTTTTGTCATGGATTGTTGTACATGAGAGGTACACACACACACACACACACACACACACACACACACACACACACACACACACACACACACACACACACACACACACACACACACACACACACACACACACCACGATGGTCAAGTGGATAGAGCGATAGTATTGGCCTACCATTCTATGGTTAGCCTGTTCGAATCCTCACTGCTCCCGGGGATTTTTCACTGACAAAATTCTGGCGGTTACTATCCCCCTTGAGCAAGGGGATGGGGGTGTTTGATCTGTGAGGTCTCAGCATTACCCTAAGATCGGTCACTATGCGCTCCAGCTTACTCCGGGAGAGTTAAACTGACGATAGCGAGCCAGCTCGCGTTGACAAGACCATGGGTGAATAACGCACGCACGCGACACACACCACACACACACACACACAACACACACACACACACACACACACACAACACACACACACACACACACACACACACACACACACACACACACACACACACACACACACACACACACACACACACCACACACACACACACCAACACCACACACCACACACACACACACACACACACACACACACACCACACACACACAACACACACACACACACACACACACACACACACACACACACACACACACACAACACACACACACACACACACACACACACACACACACCAACACACACCCACACACACACACACACACACACCACACACACACAACACACACCACACACACACACACACACACACACACACACACACACACACACACACAACACACACACACACACACACACACACCACACACACACACACACACACACACACACACACACACACACACCACACACACACACACACACACACAACACACACACACACACACACACACACACACACACACACACACACACACACAC
>JACEEZ010000213.1:175000-197500 GCA_016584305.1 Chionoecetes opilio
ACGTTAACTTCATTATATTTTGTACCTCTTCGTCACACTGGCAGTAATATTTTGTACCTCTTCGTCACACTGGCAGTAATATTTTGTACCTCTTCGTCACACTGGCAGTAATATTTTGTACCTCTTCGTCACACTGGCAGTAATATTTTGTGTTTTCTTTCGTCCTATTTTCCTTTTTTTCTGCGTCATTCACATCGCATCGTTACGGCGGTAAGTGAAGAGGCTCCGCTATACTACACCGATGGTCACCGGGGAATGACTCCTCACTGATTAAAAGCAAGGCACGGATCACCCCTCTCCCTCCTCTCTCCCTTCTCCCCTCTCCCTCCTCTCTCCCCTTACCTCTCTCATCCCGGATCTCGCCACTCTCCTATCTCTCACTACCTCTCCTTCTACCTCCCTCGCTACCACTCTCCTACCTCCCTCGCTACCTGCCTCATCTCGTTAGTTTATAAAGAAAGGGAAGAAGAGACGGGAAGGGAGGAGAGGAGAGGAGCAGCAGTAATGATGGAGATACGTGGGATGCTAGTGGGCTGAGGTAAACAAGTATTTTATTTTTATCCTTCGCCGCCCGTGTCCCAGTAGTGGTGATGGTGGTGTAGGAGGAGGAGCAGGAGGATGGTGGTGGTGGTATAGGTAAAGGAGCAGAGAGGCAGAAAGGGACAGGTCTTGTGTTTATGGAGATCGTTATCTATTGTTATCTTGAGCCTCCCAGGTGACTCCAAGCGCAGGTAAACAGGTGTGTGTGTGTGTGTGTGTGTGTGTGTGTGTGTGTGTGTGTGTGTGTGTGTGTGTGTGTGTGTGTGTTGGATTCTCAGTGACTAGATTCAACTGTTTGTTAGTCTGTGTGTCGGTCGATCGATGGTTGAATATCTATTGTTTAGTATTGAGTGAGGGTGTGGTTGAGAGAGAGAGAGAGAGAGAGAGAGAGAGAGAGAGAGAGAGAGAGAGAGAGAGAGAGAGAGAGAGAGAGAGAGTTGTATCACCAGCAGGCCCAGTAGGAATAATCTACAGAGAGGTCCCGAAGATACGAGCAGTTAGGTTCCACCTGGCATACTCGTAAAGCGAAATCTCGTATAACGAAAACATAACTAATGGTAAAATATAGGTTTGGTTCCAGGACCATCAATTAAAAAAAAAAAAAAAAACAACAACCATGTTTTTCAAGCTAAAATAAACTATAGCAAACACAACAAACACACAGCGTCTATATTACCCACACTGTACTACCTATTCTGTAGAAAAAGCATTCTGAAAGAGAAAATAGCACACAAAATAACATAACTACACATTAATTAACACTAAAACATGCATAACAAGAAAAAAAAAACGTTGTAATGTATGGGACGCCGCGTGATACAAGAGAAGGTAGTGTAGCGGTCCTAAGGTTGGAGCCGCACACCTTCTAATTACCCCTAAAGGTTAGGCCGCGCCATATGCTTGATTACCCTTCAGGTCAAGCCTTGCTAGGGGTGACCTGACTGCGGTCTCAAGGTTGGAGCCGCACACCTGGCTAATTACCCCTAAATGTCAGGCCGCGCCATATGCTTAATTACCCTTCAGGTCACGGCTTGCTAGGGGTGACCTCACTGGGGTCAACCAAATCCCCCTTTGTCCAGCCCGGGAGTGGTAGGGCTCGCATTTTGAACTTGATCATTTTACTCACCCCAGTTTGAATGCCGTATCATTGGATTTTTGATCTCGTATATTGAAAATAGACCCTAATTTACACATCTCGTATCATTGGAATCTCGTATACCGAATGCTCGTATAACGGGACCTCCCTGTATATAGAAACACAAAATAACCAACACAATATTTAGAAATAAGCCTAAATTATAGACACTTAAAATAACACACACACACACACACACACACACACACACACACACACACACACACACACACACACACACACACACACACACACACACACACACACACACCGCGCGATGGTCAGGTTGATAACGTGACGGCCTCCCATTCTGTGGGAAGGCCGTTCGAGTCCTCGCGCTCCCGAGGATTTTTCACTGAAAAATTCGGGCGGTTACTGTCCCCCTTGAGCAAGGGGATGGGGTGTGTGGTGTGTGAGGTCCCAGCATTGCCCAAAGATCGGTAATAATAAGCTCCAAGCTCGCACTGAGAGGGTGAAAACTGGCGATCGCGAGCCAGCTCGCGTGGACAAGACCATGGGTGAACACACACCCACACAAAAATTCAACAGGGAGAAAGTATGTAACAATAGCAACAACAGCAATGATAATAATAATAATAATAATAATAATAATAATAATAATAATAATAATAATAACAACAACAACAAACCGAGTCGCTTTTATTGTTCTCTTTTTTTTCCGTCATCTATTTGTGGCAGGTGTGCGAGTGACCTGTGTGGTGTGTGTGTGTGTGTGTGTGTGTGTGTGTGTGTGTGTGTGTGTGTGTGTGTGTGTGTGTGTGTGTGGTGGTGAGCCTTGCCAAGGGCGCTGCCATGCATGTTAAAGGGTGGGAGGGGGGCGAGTGTAAGGGAGGGGGAGGGTGGGAGGGAAATGGGAGGGGTGCTCATCTTTAGTGTGGGAGCAAAGGGGTGAGGGTGGAGAGGATGGGTCTCTCTCTCTCTCTCTCTCTCTCTCTCTCTCTCTCTCTCTCTCTCTCTCTCTCTCTCTCGTCTCTCCTCTCTCCCTCTCTCTCTCTCTCTCCTCTCTCTCTCTCTTTCTCTCTCTCTCTCTGTCCCACTTCTGCCATATTTTTCTCTTCATTTCATCCCTTTCTTCGTCTGTCTCTCTTCTGTTTGAAGCATTTTTTTCATCATATCTGTTCACTCCATCTTTTTTTCTATTTTTATCTCTTCCATTTTTTTCTGTTCACATTGCCTCTACGTTTTTGTTTTCTCTCGTTCTCTCTCTCTCTCTGCCTTTCATTTTTTATCAATCCTATTTTTTCATATTCTTTGTTTACTATATTAAGTAATCTATAATCTTTTTTTTTCGTCTTCTTTATATTTTCTTTTTTTTTTACTTCTTCCTCCAGCATCTTGTAATCTTGTTAAAACCCTGTGTGTGTGTGTGTGTGTGTGTGTGTGTGTGTGTGTGTGTGTGTGTGTGTGTGTGTGTGTGTGTGTGTGTGTGTGTGTGTGACTGTGTGTGTGTGTGTGTGTGTGTGTGTGTGTGTGTGTGTATGTGAGAGAGAAAAATAGAGAGAATATACCTTAAAATACACACACACACACACACACACACACACACACACACACACACACACACACACACACACACACACACACACACACAAGCGTAAAAAATGAAAAAAAGTGAAATACGTATCGAAAACCTGTCGAAGATTCTTTCCATTCAAAATCTGTTTCATTTCTAATAAATACATTTCCTTTCACCCGATTCAACCTTTGGACAACTTTTTCCCGTCATTGCAAGGAGGAAGAGGAGGAGGAAGAAGAGGAATAAATGGTGGTGGAGAGAGAGAGAGAGAGAGGAGAGAGAGAGAGAGAGAGAGAGAGAGAGAGAGACTGTCAAGGGAAATGAGGCGAACGAAAATGACAGTATCGGAAATGCATTTTTTTTCGACGCCCACCACCTGTCTGACGGGGGGGAAGGGGGAGAGGGGAGAGGGCGGGAGAGAAAGAGGTAGTGGAGGGAGAAAAAGATAGGCAGAAGGGAGATAAAGATTGTGGGTGATAAAGGTGGAGAGGGGATGAAAGGAGGAAAGAAAGATTTTTTGGCTGATCGAAGGAGGAAGAAGAAGGGGGAAGGAAAATAAGAAGAAAAAGGAAGAAGGAAGGAAAAAAGGAAGAAGAAAACAGAAGGAAGGAAATGTATAAGCGACTGAAGAGAGAAATTAATGTTTTGGGTTAGGATTAAAGACAATGTGTAAGGAGAAGAAGAGAGACTAGAAGGAAAGAAAGAAAGAAACAGTGGAAGTAAGAAATAAGTGTCATGAATTGTGTGAGAAAAAAAAGTTAAGAGTTAAGGACAAATAGGGTGGTAGAGGAGAAATGAGAAAAAAATAAAAGAGAGTATGAGTTTGGAGTGGTAAATAGGGGGATTATAAGAGAGAAAAACTTGATAAAGAGAGAGGATAAAGGAAAAAGTATGATAAGGAAGATGTTTATGGATACGAATGAAGAGTTAGGGAGATAGGGAGATAAAAAGGCACATAGAAAGAAAAAAAAGAAAAAGGGAGAGAGTAAAGACAAAAGAAAATGCACATAGGAGAGAAAAGACACAGCACATCATGTAAAACTTGCAGAATAGATATATAATTCCTATATTAATTCACTACAGAGGAAATCGTAGAGTAGAATAGAGCTTTACGAGACCTGAAGGGTATTGTAGCTTTAAGAAGAGGGGGGTAAAGGGGGGTATTATCGTCGCTTTAAAACCATGAAGGAGTATTGTAATAGTCATTGTAATTATTAGGTATATCGTAATGTTGAATATTACTACGAAAGGAAATTATACAAGGATTTATGTAGAGAGAGAGAGAGAGAGAGAGAGAGAGAGAGGAGAGAGAGAGAGAGAGAGAGACGAGGGGGGTTCGAACAAGGTACTTTAATAGTTTTTAGTTGATGTTTTAGCCAGTCAACCCAAAACCGTCTTCCTGTAACCCCCTTATTTTTTTTCCCATTCCCTTATTTTTTAAGGTTACTTTGTATTCACATACAAAAAATATTCCATGAAAATGTGTGTGTGTGGTGTGTGTGTGTGTGTGTGTGTGTGTGTGTTTTATGGTTGCGTGATATATATTGGAAAAAAGTAATGTTTGTACAAGAGCGGAAGAAGGGTTGAAGGGGAGAGAGTATTGAACGAAAATAGAAATCTCTCTCTCTCTCTCTCTCTCTCTCTCTCTCTCTCTCCTCTCCTCTCTCTCTCTCTCTCTCCTCTACTCTCTCTCTCTCTCTCTCGTCTCTCTCTCCTCTCCTCTTCTCTCTCTCTCTCCTCTCTGCTCTCTCTCTCTCTCTCTCTCTCGTTTAATAATCCTCTCATACTCAGAATACTTTCCCTCACTTCCTCTCTTTATCTTTCTTTGTGTCGCCGTTATCTTCCCTCCTTTATTATCCGTTTCTTATCTCCTCGTGTTCTATTATCCTCCCTTTCCTCGTATCTTTCCTCCCTCTTCTTTAATACGCCGTTCTAAAAGTTCATTCCCTCGCCTCCTTTTCCTCTTCCTCTTCCGCCCCTTAGTTTAGTAGTAGTAGTAGTAGTAGGTAGTTTAAACATATTTCGTCGTAATAGCCCGATGGATCTCTTGGTATCTGTTCTTCCTTTGTAATTTTATGTAGTTCTCCATTTCCTCCTGCTCAAAGTTTTCGTATGCACTCATTTTAGTATTATCTCTCTCTCTCTCTCTCTCTCTCTCTCTCTCTCTCTCTCTCTCTCTCTCTCTCTCTCTCTCTCTCTCTCTCTCTCTCTCTCTCTTTATCTCTTTCCTGAGGTTTATCAATTCAACAATATCGTTTCTTTTCTATAATATTTTTGTAATCCCTGTTTTCGTCTTGAATATTGTCTTATCTGTCTCTTTGCTTTTCTTCTTTCTCAATAACATGACGCTAGTATTTCATTAAGTCCGTCAAATTTAACTCCAAAAGCTTCTTATTTCTTACATTCGTAGTGTTGTTTATATGTTCATTAGATTCCTGTGTGTGTTATGGGTTTTCCCCTGTCTAATAGTATTGCCTTTAATTGTTTGATGGTCCAGTGTGAGGGGGGAGTGAGTGAGGGTGGCAGCTTTCCCGTCAATGTTATTCGTTTGGTAGCCATAAATAAACAGGGAAGATTAGGGAAGACTCGAGTGGAGTGTTGTGTTGATTTGATCCTTGGCGACACTCGGGGCAGTCTGGAGTCGCACATGGGTTCTGACGAGACAGAGTTAAGGTGTGAATAATTGTGAGATGAGATAAAAGTCAGTGTTAAGTTTCGTAGTCCAAAATTTATGTGGTTTGGGATATCTGTGAAGTCTTAGAGAGAGAGAGAGAGAGAGAGAGAGAGAGAGAGAGAGAGAGATTAACTATATATAGGGTAGTGAGGTGGGAATAGATTAAAGAAAGATAGGGTAAGATTATAATACTACAGGCGAAAAATCATTGAGAGGGTTCAAAAAACATAAGTAATGGGAAGGAATTGTTATAAGAGGAGAGAAAGAAAGGGTGGAAAAGTTGGAAAAAAGGGGACATAGGTTTCATTGGGATTGAGAGAGAGAGAGAGAGAGAGAGAGAGAGAGAGAGAGAGAGAGAGAGAGAGAGAGAGAGAGAGTCAGGTGTGATTCTCTTTCTCTCTCCCCTCTTCCACCCAACCCTCTCTCCTCTCGTCAGTTTCTCGTTGGATTTCCTCAGCCTCGTCACTCCTTAGTTCCCCTCCTTCGCATTTTTTTCTATTTGAAGTTCGAATAATGAGATTTTAATTTCTATTAAAGCTATGATTGGGTTCCCTTTTGTCTTATTCCTTGTATTTTATCTTCGTATTTGAGGGTAATTATAGTTGCTATCTTAAATTCTCGATTTCATGTGCTGTTTCTCGAGGGGTTATTTTTGGTTTGCTCTAAGTTTTCGGTTTATCATTAATGTATTAGTGTGTTATTTGGTGTTGTATTTTGGTGTCTATTCTACAGTTTATATGACTATTAATGTGTGTATTGTATGAGTGTTTATCTTTCTTATCCTTCGTCCTTCTTTCCTTCCCTCCATCCCTCCCTTCATCCATTCTTCCTTTCATTCTTCCTTCCTTCATCCATCCATCCATCATCCATCCATCTACTGTTCCCTCCCTCCCTTCCTCCCTCCACATTCTTCCTTCCTTCCCTCCCTCCTTTCCTCCATCCCATCCATCCTTTCCTGCCTCCTGCCCTCCCTCCATTCTTCCTTCCTTCCCTCCCTCCCTCCCTCCCTCCCATCCCTCCTCCCATCCCTCCCTCCCTCCTTCCTTCCTCCATTCTTCCTTTCTTCCTTCCTTTCCTCCATCCATCTCCTTTCTTCCTTCCTTCATCCTCCTCCCTCCCTCCTTTCCCCCCCTCCCTCCCTCCCTCACTCCCTTCCTCCCTCCCTCCCATCCCTCCCTCCCTCCCTCCTCCCTCCCTCCCTCCCTCCCTCCCTCCCATCCCTCCCTCCCATCCCTCCCTCCCTCCCTCCCATCCCTCCCTCCCTCCCTCCCTTCCTCCCTCCCTCCCTTCCATCCTTCCTTCCCTTCCATCCTTCCTTCCCTTCCATCCTTCCCTCCTTCCTTCCTTCCCTCCTTCCTTCCTTCGGCTGGTCCCATAAAGTAAGCGGCCGAAGATACACACGCACCTCAAAGTTTAATGAAGTGCACACGAAAGCGTTTAAGTCCCCACCAAACTTACGTGGCAGCGAAGCAAACACGAGTAACTTTTACGGTGGGAAAAGAGGAGAGAGATAAAAATAAACGAAGACTACCAAAATAAGGAACAAGGATAATAAGAAAGGAAAGAAAATAAAGAAAACCATGAAATAAAAACGAAAATTGTGAAGATGATGAAGGAGGGTTAAGGAAGAGGAGGAAGGTGATAAAGAAGAACAAAATAGGAGGTAGAGGAGAAAGAAAGATAGAAATAAATGAAGACTACAATAAAGATGAACAGAAAAATAAAGAAAAGGAGATACAAAAGAAAATTGAGATGATGGAGGAAGAAGATGGAGGCGATAAAGAAGAAATGATAAGAAGATAGGAAGAAGGAAGGGGAAGGAGGAAGGGGAGAGAATGGGGGAGGCGTAGGCGTAGGGTTAGGAAAAAAAAGGAAAATTGTACCACATGTAGCAATTAAGAGGGACAAATACTTCAATTAGGAAGGAAACGCGTGTCGCTAATTACTTGGTTTGTGATGTATGGTGTGGGGATAGGGGGGGAGGGCGGGAAGGAAGGGTGGGATGGAAGGAAGGAAGGAAGGAAGGAAGGAAGGAAGGAAGGAAATGAGGGAGGGACAAGTTGGCGTTAATAGGGAATGGAAGAGAAAGAGGAGGAACGTATGCGTGAGACATGGCGAAGAGGAGGAGAAGGAAGAGGAATGAGTTGGATGAATGGTTTAGTTAAAGAGGAGGAGGAGGAGGAGGATGAGGAGGAGGAGAGGAGGAGGAGAGGAGGAGGAGGAGGAGGAGGAGGAGAGGAGGAGGAGAGTAAAGAGTGGTGTGAGTGACAGGGAATGACAAAAGAGAGTGATAATATGTGTGGAATGATGAGGAAATATGAGACGATATACAGATACAGGGTATGCTATATATATATGTGTGTGTATGTGTGTGTGTGTGTGTGTGTGTGTGTGTGTGTGTGTGTGTGTGTGTGTGTGTGTGTGTGTGTGTGCGTGCAGTAGTAGTACATTGGGCAAGGGAAGGAATCACAAAAAATATATAGAAAGAACGAGAAATATGATAGGCAGTACAAATATTATAAAGGTCCGATATAAATGATCAATATTCTTTTAAAAACCGAAGAAAAGGTCGCTAGTTTCTTAGTCTCCTTTTTTATTTCTTTATTTTTTATATATTATCTTTTTTTTTTTAACCCTCCATTCCCTTCACGATCTTTAATCTTTCTTTCGTTTGCATACATTATACATTTCATTATACATACATACACTATACATTATACATTTCATTTTACATATTATTTTAACCATCCCTCTTGCCTCTCATTCCGCCCCTCTCCCCCTTCCTTCCACTCCCTATCTTCGTCCATCCTTTCTCCGTCCCCTCTTCTGGTCTCGTGTCCCGCCCTCCCCCTGTAGTCAGCCACGCCCCCGCCTGGCCGAGGGCGTACAGGCAGGGGCGGACGATCTAATAGGCAGGACAGGCAAGGCCACCGATGCTGCTACTCTCTCTCTCTCTCTCTCTCTCTCTCTCTCTCTCTCTCTCTCTCTCTCTCTCTCTCTCTCTCTCTCTCTCATACACGCATAATAATTATTCATGTCATCCGGAACAAGGCCCTTCGTCTTGGTATGTGTGTGTGTGTGTGGTGTGTGTGTGTGTGTGTGTGTGTGTGTGTGTGTGTGTGTGTGTGTGTGTCTCACACACACACACACACACACACACACACACACACACACACACCACACACACACACACACACACACATACACACACACACAACCACCCACCCACCCACACCCACACACACACACACACACACACACACACACACACACACACACACACACACACACACAACCACCCACCCACCCACCCACCCACCACCCACCCACCCTACCACCCACCCACCCACCCACCCACCCACCCACAACACACACACACACAACACACACACACACACACACACACACACACACACACACACACACACACACACACGTCTTCTTGCCTCCCTCAATACCGGGCCTTGAAGCGGAAGAAGGAAAGTCCATTTCATGAATATTTCCCTTCAATCGCTCCCTCGCGTGTCGTTTAAATCTGAATTCTCAGCTTCCGATTACTGTATTAGCCTGAGACGGACGGAGCGACACGGAGAGTGTGTGAGGCCCTTACTGTCACTTCCCTCCCCTAGACTTCCCTCTGTTGCTCTCTTCTTTCCCCTACATCTACATATGCCTCTCCTTTACCTCATTCCCACCTTCCCTACATCTTTCCCACTACTCTCCCTGCTTTTAATTTTCTACTGCTTATATCTACTTATACTTTATACTACTTATATTTTTTTCGTCTTTGGTTATTTTCCCCTTTCCTCTCATTTCTCTCCACTCCTCTTCCTTTTCTCTCCATTTTCTTCTTATTTTCTCTTCTTCTTCTTTTTCTTCTATTTTTTTTCTTCTACTTCTTCTTCCTCTTCTTCTTTTCTTGTCCAGAATTCCTTTCACTTTCCTTTTTTCTTATATCCAACATTTTAACATATTCTTCCAATATATTTCTTTATATCAGTAATGTTTTCTCCAATATCGTTTGTCTCCTACACTGTGTCCATTTTTTTTTACCTCTTATTCTTCCAAAACCTTTTATTTATTTATTTTTTGTCAATTTTTCTCACCTCCTTTCCCTTCACACCTCTTCGTTTTATCCTCCTAATTTTTCTTACATTTTTCTCCTTCCTTATCCCTTTATACCTCTAAGTTCTTACTGTTTTTCTTTGATATTATTTGTATCAATTTACTCTTCATCTAATTTCTCTCCCTCTCTTACTCCCTTCCATTTCGTTCCTTTTAATTTCCTGCTTCGCTTTTTTATTCTTATCAGCAATGTGTCTTTCCGTAATTTTTATATCTCTCCTGTTTCTTCTTTCTTTTTCTTTCCCCTCTCACTTAGTTTTATTTTAATCCTATTTTCTATTACATTCTCTCTCTCTCTCTCTCTCTCTCTCTCTCTCTCTCTCTCTCTCTCTCTCTCTCTCTCTCTCTCTCTCTCTCTCTCTCTCTCTCTCTCTCTCTCTCTCTCTCTCTCTCTCTAAATCCTTAGACACCTATGTCCCCTTATTTTTTCAACCTTGCCACCCTTTTTCTCTCCTATTATAGCAATTCCATCCCATTACTTATATTTCTTTTCTATCTTTCTCACTGGTTTTTTTCTCCTATAGTATTCTAATCTTACCCTATCTTTCTTTAAGCTCTTCTCCCACCTCACTACCCAATATATTTTAAAGTTTTCTATCTCAACCCCTCCCTCTACCTGCCTACATTACTCTCTCTCTCTCTCTCTCTCTCTCTCTCTCTCTCTCTCTCTCTCTCTCTCTCTCTCTCTCTCTCTCTCTCTCTCTCTCTCTCTCTCTCTCTCTCTCTCTCTCTCTCTCTCTCTCTTGCCCCCCATAAGCTTTCTCTGTCCCTAGCCTACTGTAAGTCTTTCTCTATCTGATCACTTTGAGAGAACTTTTACCTTCTGTTCTCCCCATAGCTGTGTTGATTATTCGCTGATTTCCATACATTGATAGGGAGTGAAGAGAGAGAGAGAGAGAGAGAGAGAGAGAGAGAGAGAGAGAGAGAGAGAGAGAGAGAGAGAGAGAGAGAGAGAGAGAGAGAGCGGTCTGCCTATTGAACAAAGTTATTTACTCTGTCGGTTCTTAGACAGTCGGACCGCGTCTTTTAAGGGCTATGATTCCAACCACTTAGATGAGTCTTTCTCTCTTTTTCCCTCCCTTCCTTTTCTCCCTTTTTCTTCTCCTCCTTCCCTCCTTTCCCTCTTTTTCTTAACATTTTTGCTCCTTCCTTCACTTCTTCCAATCTACCTACTCTACTCCTCCTTCCTCCTCCTTCCTTTTTCCTTCATTTCCCCTCTTTATTTTGTCCTTTCTGCCTCTTCACCTCCTACAACTCCTTTCGTTTTTCCTCCTATTCATGTTTCCCTTTTAATTATATTTATTCATATCTCCATTTCCACCCTTTTTCCTACCTTGGCCATCCATCCATCCATCCATCCATCCATCATTATTTTCCTCCTTGTTTCCCTTCTTCCATATATTCCTTCCCTCCTTCCCCTCTTTTCCTGCCTATCCTTATACTCTCTTCCCTCTTACGTCTTCCCTATACCCCTCTTTCCCTTGTCCTACCCTCCATAACCGTACAGGGAGACCATCCTCTTTAAGTATAGAGTATAATGCCCTGAGCAACAGAGCGAGGAACGAGGTGGGAAAGGAGAGGAGGGAAGGGGATGGGAAGGGAAAAGGGGAGAGGAGAGGGGAGGGGAGGGGTAGAGGGAGGGATACTATAAATATGCAACGTAGGGGGAAAGAAGATATATGATAATGATGACGTTAGTGATAATGATGATGGTGGTGGTGGATGATGTTAGAGGTGATGAGGTGGTTTATCATCATCATAATTATTGAATGTAATATTATCATTATTTGTATTGCTATTGTTGTTATTATTATTATTATTATTATTATTATTATTGCCAATATCTTCATTATTATTATTATTATTGCCAATATCTTCAATATTATTATCATTATTATTAGTAGTAGCATTGTTTTCAATATCATTCTTATTTTCATTATGTTCTTTTGGTTAATGGTATTGTTATTCGTCTTATTAGTTATTTAATAATTTTCAATTTTACTAACATCATCATAGTTATTCTTATTTTTTCCTACCATTACTACTACTACTCCTACTACTACTATTGTTATTATTATTACTGCTACTACTACTACTACTGCTACTGCTACTACTACTACTACTACTACTACTGCTACTACTACTACTACTACTGTTTTTATTATTACTGCTACTACTACTACTACTACTACTACTACTACTACTACTACTACTACTACTACTACTACTACTACTACTACTACTACTACTACTGCTGCTGCTGCTGCTGCTGCTGCTGCTGCTGCTGCTGCTGCTACTCCTACTACTACTACTACTACTACTACTACTACTACTACTACTACTACTACTACTACTACTACTACTACTAATAATAATAATAATAATAATAATAATATCACTACTATTACTAATATTAATCACAATTATATTTCTAGTTATTACAAAGGATTCCATAATATTATATAGTACTATAAGTAACATGACTTCAATCTATGGCAAGGTTACCCGATCACTAAAAAGTAACTTAATTTTTTTTATTACTTTTATTGTAGTAGTATGAACAAAAACAGCACAATGAAAGCTGGAAGGGGAGGAGAAGGAAGAGGAGGAAGAGCTAAATATATCACAACTTAGTATCTTCATCGTACACACACACAACACACACACACACACCACACACACACACACACACACACACACACACACACACACACACACACACACACCACACACACCACACACACACACCACCCACCCACCCCACCGCCCGCCCGCCCGCCCGCCCGCCCGCCCGCCCCCGCCCGCCGCCGCCCGCCGCGCGCGCGCGCGACACACACACACAAAACACACACAACACACACACACACACACACACACACACACACACACACACACACACACACACACACACACACAGGAAGACGTAACATCAACAGTAGTAGAAAGGGAGGGAGGGGCAGGACCCAATACTAAGCAGGAGGGGGACGGTGGTAGGGGGGGGGGGCTGGGGGGTGTATAGGAGGGGGGGAAGACAGCCCTCACTATATAGGAAGAAGACTTAGCCTCAAGGTGCATAGTGTTTCGTTCAGGCTTTCAGTAGGTATTGTTCAGAACCATAGTCTTAAGGAAATATTGGGCGTATGAATCTGGGATGAGGGTGTGAGGGAGGGAGGGAGGAGAGTGTGGCTTTGGGGGTGAGGTGGGGGGGGAATTAAGGCTTGGAATGAGGATGCGAGTGAGGCAGGGGAGGGGGAGGGGGAGAGGTATAGCTTGTGGGGGGCAGGGGGGGCTTAAGGCTTGAAGGATTAGGTGATTAAGGCAAATGAGTGTTGTGTTATGAGGAAGATGCGAACTATCTCCTTCTCCTTCCTATGTTGCTTCCTCATGCTCAACCCTCACCCCCACTCACTCACTCACTCACCCCCCACTCTCTGACCCACCCACTCACTCACTCACTCACTCACTCACTCACTCACTCACTCACTCACCCCCCACTCACTGACCCACCCACTCACTCACTCACTCACCTCCCACTCACTGACCCACCCACTCACTCACTCACCCACTCACTCACCCACTCACTCACTCACGCACCCACGCACTCTCGCACTCACTCACTCACTCACTCACGCACCCACCCACGCACTCACGCACCCATCCATCCACTCACTCACTCACTCACTCACTCACTCACTCAACCATCCATCCACTCACTCACTCACTCACTCACTCACCCACCCATCCATCCACTCACTCACTCACTCACCCATCCATCCACTCACTCACTCACTCACTCACTCACCCACCCATCCATCCATCCATCCATCCATCCACTCACTCACTCGCTCACCCATCCATCCACGCACTCACTCACTCACGCACTCACCCGCCCACGCACTCACTCACTCACGCACCCAATCACTCACTCCTGCCCCCTTCAACAATCACACATCCTCGCCCCGCTGCTATGAAGTGTACCCCGTCAACTCACTTCATTCCCTTCATTCCCTTCACCATCCCTTCCCACGCCCCATCACCCTGCTACGTACTTTCTCTCTCTCTCTCTCTCTCTCTCTCTCTCTCTCTCTCTCTCTCTCTCTCTCTCTCTCTCTCTCTCTCTCTCTCTCCTCTCTCTCTCTCTCTCTCTCTCTCTCTCTCTCCCTCTCTCTCTCTCTCTCTCTCCCTGTGTATGTGTGTGTCAGTCTCTCTTTCTCTATTATTATTATTATTATTATCATTATTATTATTCTAGTGTTCTTTGTTTCTGTAAATGTTAATTCTTCTTATAATGTCCTGAAGGGGTAAGATAAGGTCATTATTATTATTATTACCTACTTACTTCCCGCCTTTATTCAACACTCGAGATGATATATTGGAAAGGATTAAGAAGAAGGTTACATATAATATTTTTTTGAATTATTATTATGACTCGAATTTCTATATTTATAAGTCTTCTCACCGTGACCTTATTTTCTCATCTCATTATCTCGTTTAATCTGTTTCTCCACTTTCTTTTCCTCCCATCCCTTCCCTTATCTCTCTTTACTTGTATTTTCCATTTGACCTCCCTCCCTTCCTTCCCTTGGTATCTTCCTCTCTCTCTCTCTCTCTCTCTCTCTCTCTCTCTCTCTCTCTCTCTCTCTCTCTCTCTCTCTCTCTCTCTCTCTCTCTCTCTCTCACCCCCCCGTGCTTATCTGCTCCCTGAATTCCCTCACACTTTCTCTCCCTCCCTGTGGCCACTTTTGATAGTATTGATATCAGGCCCCGTCCACGCCTTAAAAGGGACAGCTGATAAGAACCTCTCTCTCTCTCTCTCTCTCTCTCTCTCTCTCTCTCTCTCTCTCTCTCTCTCTCTCTCTCTCTCTCTCTCTCTCTCTCTCTCTCTCTCTCTCTCTCTGCTTTCTCTTTTCTACTTTCCTCAAATACCTTTCTCCTTTTCTTCATTTTTTTTCTTATGTATTTTGGGAGCTTATCTTCATCCCCTATATCTTCTGTTTATCCTGTGTGCACTCTTTCTTCTCTCTTATCTCCTTTCCTCATATTGTTTCGATATGCCTTTCTTTTTTTCTCTCATTTCTCCTTTTTATCTTTCTCAAATTTTCTGCTCATTTTCGTTTTTCATATTTTATTTTACTGTTTCTGATATTTTTTTCCTTTCCGCAGGTTTTCTTTAATGAAGTTTTATTTTGTTTATTTATATTTCTTATGTTTTTTCTCCCTTTCCTATCATTTCCGTCTCATCTCCTTTGTTCCTGATATTCTTAGTGTATTATGATAATATGTACCTTCGTTTTTCCCTTGTTTATTCTTACGTTTTTCTTCCACTATCTTCCATTTCTTCCAACTTTTTGCTTTTATTATCTGTCATCTTCCTTCCTTTTTTTTCTTTCCTCTTTTTAATCTTTTATTCCATTATTTTTTGTCCTTCCTTTCTTCCTTCCTTCCTTCCTCCCGTCCTTTTTTTCTTTCCTCCTTTTAATCTTTCCTTCCTTCCTTCCTTTTTCTTTCCTCCTTTTAATCTTTCCTTCCATCCTTTCTTCTCTCTTTCCTTCCTTCCTTCCTTCCTGCTGATGTCTATTTCGCTTATGAGTGAGTGAAGTTTGATAGCCAGCTCGAGTAATGATCCTCCTCCTCCTCCTCCTCCTCCTCCTCCTCCTCCTCCTCCTCCTCCTCCTCCTCCTCCTCCTCCTCCTCCTCCTCGTTATTGTGCTCTCCTCGACGCCGCTCCACAAGAGTACTGGAACTGCTAGGTGGAGGAGAGTAGCTTGTGCCTACTTGTGGATCGCGCAAGTGGAAGATTAAAACTTGAAACTAAATGACAGTCGACACACATTTTTGCTGAGAAAAAACAGCTAGTAAAATTGTACGATGAATAATCGCTCTTTGGGATGAAAAATATGGATGAAGTTACGGATTAGTGTAATTTCTTCTTATTTTATATTTTAGTGTTTCCTGGGCCTAAAAAAGCTCGTAGGTGAAAATGTAAAAGATATCACGTGATTGTAAGTTTGTTGATAGTTGTGATGCTGGGATGTAAGAGAGAGAGAGAGAGAGAGAGAGAGAGAGAGAGAGAGAGAGAGAGAGAGAGAGAGAGAGAGAGAGAGAGAGAGAGATGGTAAAAGGAGTTAAAGAGAAATGGAAGTAGCAATAATGAGAGTAAGAGAAAGGAAGAGGAGAAAGAATGGATTGAAGTAAATTACGAAAAATAAGAAGTAAGGCGAAGAGGAGTAAAAAATAGATGAGTCGGAAGAACAAGAGGTAGAAAGAAGATAAACAAGGAAAACAAAAAAAACCTGAAAGATGGAGAATTAATAAAAGACAAGAGGAGAATGAAAAGGCAGAGTAGGAGGGAAGGAAGGAGGGAGAGTGCGTACCTACAAAGCGGAGGAGAAGTAAGATGGAGGGAGATCTGAGGAGATTAAGGAGAAGTATGCTGGGGAGTTCTTGGGAGGGGATCTTGAGGAGAGAGAGAGAGAGAGAGAGAGAGAGAGAGAGAGAGAGAGAGAGAGAGAGAGAGAGAGAGAGAGAGAGAGAGAGAGAGAGAGAGAGAGAGGGGGGCAGCTTCTCTTCCTAGGCAGCATATTCTTTGAAGATTTGACAATAAGTCTTTGAGCATTTTCATGAAAAAAGTCTGGGAATATTATAAAAGAGTTCCTCGCCTACAAGCTGAGAGAGAAAGAGAAAAAAAAGGAAGCAATTATGGAACAAAAGTCTTGGTACGAATAATAAAAAGTAAGAAACCACATAACGACACACACGCACACGCACACACACACACGCACACGCACACGCACACGCACACACACACACACACACACACACACGTGACCAAGGAATGATAAGATAAGATTTTCATCCTATCTAGACACTTTGCAAGTACCAACTACAAGGTTATTGACTATACAAAGCGCCGCCACGTCAGCACGAACTAGGCGGACTCGAACCGCTGACCGAATGCACAGGGACGCTGCACATTGCGAGCTCACGTCTCTACCAACCTTGCCACCCTGACGGGCACCAAGGAATGAAGTAAAATAAAAAGATATGAGAGTAAATGTAATATACGTGATACACCAAGGCACGTGAATAACAACAGGGCAGAATGAAGTGCGGCACGGGAAATATTGTATAGATGCACGTGAAAATTACCGTAAAATCCGCTGAACTACCGTAATATATTTAGTACGCATATATACTGAATTACTTGAAAATAATATTCAAAACGAACTGTACATTATAATCCATTCATAAAACGTGTAGTATATTGTTCTGAGATGCTATACATGATAAAAGGAACTACACAAATATACTGAATTACGTGAAAATAATATTCAAAACGAACTGTACCTTATAATACATCCATAAAACCTGTAGTAGTATATTGTTCTGAGATGATATACGTGCTATTAACTACAATACTACACATACATTAGGACCTATTATCACATAGTAAAGACAATCTGCGCAGTGCAATAATGAACTACCGTAGAGATGTGTGTAAGAACCTAATATACATACATGTCCTGTTAACACAAATCTTAGGATAAAAGCGCTTGGTAAGGAGGATGAAAAAATAGAGGTCGAATGAACATAATGGAACAAAAAAAGGTGTGTTTGAGGGTCTGTGTCTAGGATGGGACGTATTAGGTTAGTGTTAGTGTTAGAGTGTTAGCTAGTGTTAGGGTGTTTACAGTAATGCCTGTGTTAAGTGACGGTGTGTGCACGTAGGAGTTTTGGCAACGTGTTAGGTGGTAGAGACAGGCTGGAAGACGTATGTTCGATGGAAGACACAGTAAATGAGAGATGTATGGACTGGAAGACATAGTAAATGAGACGTGTGGACTGGAAGACATAGTAAATGAGACGTGTGGACTGGAAGACTTAGTAAATGACAGCCGTGTGGACTGGAAGACTTAGTAAATGACAGCCGTGTGGACTGGAAGACTTAGTAAATGACGCCGTGTGGACTGGAAGACTTAGTAAATGACAGCCGTGTGGACTGGAAGACTTAGTAAATGACAGCCGTGTGGACTGGAAGACTTAGTAAATGACAGCCGTGTGGACTGGAAGACTTAGTAAATGACAGCCGTGTGGACTGGAAGACTTAGTAAATGACAGCCGTGTGGACTGGAAGACTTAGTAAATGACAGCCGTGTGGACTGGAAGACTTAGTAAATGACAGCCGTGTGGACTAGAAGACACAGTAAATGACAGCCGTGTGGACTAGAAGACACAGTAAATGACAGCCGTGTGGGCTGGAAGACATAGTAAATGACAGCCGTGTGGACTGGAAGACATAGTAAATGACAGCCGTGTGGACTGGAAGACACAGTAAATGACAGCCGTGTGGACTAGAAGACACAGTAAATGACAGCCGTGTGGACTGGAAGACATAGTAAATGACAGCCGTGTGGACTGGAAGACACAGTAAATGACAGCCGTGTGGACTGGAAGACATAGTAAATGACAGCCGTGTGGACTGGAAGACACAGTAAATGACAGCCGTGTGGACTGGAAGACACAGTAAATGACAGCCGTGTGGACTAGAAGACACAGTAAATGACAGCCGTGTGGACTGGAAGACATAGTAAATGACAGCCGTGTGGACTGGAAGACATAGTAAATGACAGCCGTGTGGACTGGAAGACACAGTAAATGA
The DNA here is from genome assembly GCA_016584305.1 of Chionoecetes opilio. Taxonomy (NCBI): domain Eukaryota; kingdom Metazoa; phylum Arthropoda; class Malacostraca; order Decapoda; family Majidae; genus Chionoecetes; species Chionoecetes opilio. Next base: position 193,671 of record JACEEZ010000213.1, read on the forward strand.
CAGCCGTGTGGACTAGAAGACAGTAAATGACAGCCGTGTGGACTGGAAGACATAGTAAATGACAGCCGTGTGGGCTGGAAGACATAGTAAATGACAGCCGTGTGGACTGGAAGACATAGTAAATGACAGCCGTGTGGGCTGGAAGACACAGTAAATGACAGCCGTGTGGACTGGAAGACACAGTAAATGACAGCCGTGTGGACTGGAAGAACGTTTAGAAGCTTGTTGATGGACGTACAGTTGAGAAAATGATAATCCTTTAAGACGTGTAGGCAAGGAAACAATAGAACTGGGAGAACATTTAGGGTCTGGTAGAACATATAGGGTCTGGAAGAACAAGTGGGTGGCAGACGTGGCACCAGCGCGAGGCATAAGCTTGGCACCGCGGCGATAAGGGAACACTTGACCGACCAATTTTCCACTTGGGTTAATTGGGTGTTTCCCGTAAGTGGCTTGTTTGTCTCCCCGCGTGTTTGAGTGAAGGCAAGCAGGTAGGCGGCGGTAAGATAAGGGGATTAGTAACCCTTCACGGAGTCATAGTGAGAGAGAGAGAGAGAGAGAGAGAGAGAGAGAGAGAGAGAGAGAGAGAGAGAGAGAGAGAGAGAGAGAGAGCAATTTAGCAACACTAATAAACAAACACATTAATATTCTTAAACATCAAAATAGGTTAAAACGAAAGAAAAAATTGAAACTTATAGAGAAAGCAATATTAAGCAAACAGAAACAGCCACACAGATAGACAGAAATACAGACTAACGAAGACAGAAAGATAGACAGACAGACAGACAGACAGACAGACAGACAGACAGATAGACAGAAATACAGACTAACGAAGATAGACAGACAGACAGACAGACAGACAGACAGAAATACACACTAACAATGACAGACAGACAGACAAATACCGGTTAAAGTTCGATTTCTTTTCTTTTTGCTATGAAGTTAAAAGTCAAAGTATCTTTCATTCAGGCGTCCATCCTTTTCTCGATGACGCTCTGGTCGGCATCGCTGAAAATATGACCAGAAAAATGAAAAGAAAACGAGATTTGCAACGATACTGTAGACATGGAAGAAAGAGAAGAAGAAGAAGAAAAAAAAAATTGAAGTAAAGACGCAGAAATGGAGAAAGAAAAGATAGAAAAGGGGGAGCTGGAGCAGAAATAAGAGGAGGAGGAGGAGGAGGAGTGTCCTCATCAGAGGTAGATTGTGCCTCCAGAATTTGCGTCTCCGAGATTCGAAGAAAGATTGTCAGCGAGAAGAGGAAAATGGAGAGAGAAGGAATGAAGGGAGAGAGAAGGAAAGGGAAGAGAGAGAGAGAGAGAGAGAGAGAGAGAGAGAGAGAGAGAGAGAGAGAGAGAGGAGCCTATTTTAAGCGTTTGTGGTTCAGATAAGCAGAAAATAGGACCCTATACGCCTTTCTCTCTCTCTCTCTCTCTCTCTCTCTCTCTCTCTCTCTCTCTCTCTCTCTCTCGCTCTGCCTCCTCTCCCCCTCTCTCTCTCCTCTCGCGCTCTCCTCTTTTCTTCTCCTCTCTCTCTCTCTCTCTCTCTCTTTTCTCTCTCCTCTCTCTCTCCTCTCCTCTCTCTCTCTCCTCTCTCTCCTCTCTCTCTCTCTTCTCTCTCTCTCTCTCTCTCTCTCTCACTACTTTCGTACGATTTCCATTTGATTTGCATTTATCTTACTCTTGCATATTCATGTTATTTATTATTTGTGTTTACTCTTTCTCATTTCGATGCATTCCTCACATTTACCTCCCCTCTTTTTTCCCCTCTCCCTTTCCTTCACTTGTTTATTTTTTCTGCCTTTCCTCCCTCTCTCCCCTTTCCATGTTCTTTCCCTCCTTTCCCTCCTCCCCCTTCCCTCTACTCCCTCTCTCATCTCCCTCCCCCTCTTCCTCCCCTTCAGTAAAGTGTCCCATTTCGCCACAGAATTCCGCCCTTATGAACCGCAAATTTAAGGGAAGAAATTTGAATAAAAAAACATTGGGGTGCAGAAAAAAACAAAAGTTGCTTGGAAAATTGAATTTGATTCTTGGGATGATTAACCTTGATTAGTTTTATTTTCTTCGATCCTATTATTTTTCGGGATCTCTCTATTGTCTTCTCTCTTCTCTCTCTCTTCCTACTCTTTTTCTCTCTCTCTCCTCTCTCTCTCTCTCTCTCTCTCTCTTCTCTCATGCTCTTTCTCTCCTCTCCTCTCCTCTCTCCTTTTCTCCTCTCTCTTTTCTCTTCCTCTCTCTCTCTCTCTCTCTCTCTCTCTCTCCTCTCTCTTCCCCTCTCTTCTCTCCTCTCTTTTTTCGTCTCTCCTTGTATTCCTTCTTTTTCACTATATCAAACCGATCCTCTTTAGATCTCTCTTCCTCCTCCTCTCCCCCTCCTCCTCCTCCCCCTCCTCCTCCTCCTCTCTCTCTCTCTCCTCCCCCTCCTCTCCTCCTTCATCTCAGTCTATCTCATCAAATACTACTCTGCTGAATCGTCGAGTAATTCCCCTCCTCAGCTAACCTTATTATAAGCCAACAGGGTTTGTGTTACATGTCATTCCTAAATCCTTATGCCTTTCCTCTTCCACTCATCATCATCATCATCCAGTGCTCCTCTTCCTTCTCTTCTTCCTCTTCCTCTTCTTGCGACTCATCATCGTCACCTAGTCCTCTCCTCTCTTCCTCTTCTCATCATCATCATCACCAGGCTCCTATCCTTCTCCTCTTTTTCCTTTCTCACTCTTCATCATCCACTTCTCCTCTTCCTTCTCCTCTTTCCTTCCTTCCTTCCTGCGCTCCACCTAGTCGTCTCCAGCCTCCCGTACCTGATGCTCACGCGAGCAGCTGTCACCCGCCTCATGTGTTGAGAGAGGGCTGGCGGAGTACGAGCTGATCAAGTATTAGCAGGATGGGGGCTTTAGGAAGGAGGCGTTTCGGTCGCTCGTTTGTATGGATGACAACGGGGTGTTGTGGTGTTGTGTGTGTGTCGTTTCTTCTGTGGTTGTTGCGTGTGCCAGTCGTCTCATATGCTGGTTGTATTACGGTCTTCCTTTTAGGAACGAGAAGAGACGATAGAGGAAAAGAGGGGGAAAAAAGACTGTTCCTACCTGCATATCAAATATTTCCTGTCTCCTTCCTTTTATCACCTTTCCTTTCTTTCACCTCTATCCTTGGCGAACGAAAAAAGGAAAGGAAAAAATATACAGAAAAGTGCCCGAATATACCAGTCCACACCTCACCCCTTCGCCCTCCCCCTTTCCCCCTTTTCCTCCCCCTCCCCCTTCACCCCCTCAGCCCCCCCTTTCCTAAAATGAAAGACGATAACGGGTTCTTATTTTGCTTTTGGGAAGAAGGGGGAAAAGGGGAAAAAGGGAGGAAAAGAAGGAAAAGGGGGTAGGGAGAAGAAAGAAAAGAGAAAGAAAAGGAGAAGAGAAGAGAAGGGGGGGAAAAGGAGGGAGATTTAGGGGGAGATCAGGGAGAGGAACGGGTTTGGAGGGGGGTTAAGGATGGGGATTGTTTGTGTTGGGGAGATCGGAGGAAGGGTGTTGAGGCGATGTGAAGATGGAAAATTGTGTTGGAATCTTATGTCCGAAAATTGTTTCTTTGAGGTTTAACTTTTGTACTTTAAGGGTTTTTAGCAATTTTGTTTTAACTTCAGTATTTGGAAGATTTTTGAATTCTTTGCTTTTTTTCACCTTTTGTTCCTTTTTTACCCCTTTGACTCTTTTTTTCTCTCCTTCTTTTTTGGGTTCTTTCCTCTCTCTCCCTCTCTCTCTTCCCCCTCCTCTTTCTCTCTTACTTTCTCTCTTTCTTCTCTCTCTCTCTCTTTTTCTTTTTCCTCTCTTCCTCTCC
>JACEEZ010000214.1:0-2500 GCA_016584305.1 Chionoecetes opilio
CTCTCTTTCTCTAACCTCTCGAACCCTCCCGATCATCTCTTCTCTCGGTTTCTCTAACCCTCCGTCAGGCACGTCTGGGTTGCAGGAGGAGGAGTGGGGCGTGTCACCCCGGCAGGAGGAGGAGGACCCTGAGAAGTGGCTGGAGCTGGTGGTGGCCGTGGACCGCAGCGTCATCGCCTTCCACGGGGACGAGGCGGTCGAGCGATACGTCTTTACTCTCTTCAATATCGTGAGTTTTGATTTCATGAGTTGGCACCCAAATTTAGTTTTACCTTGTTATTGTATTATTTTTTTTAGTAGTAGTAGTAGTATAACTATTATTAATGTTATTTTTATTTAAGTTATTATAGGATTGAGTTATAGTCAGGTCTGTTAGGGATATTTTGGTTCACATTCTTCCAAAAGCACCATATTTGGCCCACATGTCGCCTATACCATAATTTTTCGATTTCTGCCGGGCGCCAAGCCGGGCGCCCCCCGGGACCACCATTTTGGCGAAATCGAATGTGGCCACCACCCGCGTTCGAGGTCAAGTATAGATAAATAACCAAAAGGGCTAGAATCGTATGTAATACCACTTTTTATAGGTTTTCAGGGTCGAGGAATCTAAATATGACCTCATTTTAAGGTCAAGTTTATCATTTTGGATGGTGTTTTGGTCAATATGTTAAACAATATTTCATTGCATGGGTTTCCAGGGGAGAGTAACCATATATTGGAGTTATGTTGACAATTCATGGAATTTCCATGTCAGGTTTATGAAATAATGGTCATCCATACCAGAGGTCAACCAGCGGTCAAACGTAGTTTAAAACCCTGAACGAGCTAAAATCATGAATAACACCACATTGTAGTAATTTACCGGGTCAAGGAATCTGCATCTGTTATTATTTCAACCATTTGAGGCCAAAGTAACCTGTTAAGGTCAACCTAAAGGTCAGTTTGTAGTAAAATCCAGCGTTTCTAGACATAGCTGTATGTCAACAGGTTTCAGCTAGTCTCCGCTGAAACACACTTCAATTGGCGTAAAAAAAACTGATGTTGGAAAATCTCCAATTCTTTGTGCAATCATTTCGAAGCGGACACCAGGATCCTCCAGATTCCTCCTGCATCTAGCACATGCCGCAGAGGAGGGTCATTCGACAGCCTATGTTCGAACAGTGGACAGCGACTGTGGGTGGGATTCAGCACTGTGAAAAATTTCCGTGACATTCCAGTCCATACCATCTGCTCTGATCGCGGTCCTTCTAAATCTTTGGCACTACCACTGTTCCACAGCCTAACGGGGTGTGACACCACATCACAGTTTCTGGGCTGTGGCAAGAAGACCGCCTGGGCAGCCTGGACAAGCATACCGGATCTCACTGAAACACTAGTGGCTCTTACACACAACCCTGACCTATTCAGTCTCGAGTCCGTGCACATGCAGCGGATAGAACGCTTCGTCATAGTCATGTACAGCAAGAACTGTATTGCAGCCGGTGTCAACGAAGCCAGGTATCACCGGATTTTATCACAGGAGTTTCTAATGGAATCAAGCCACCACAGTCCAGCAGGAAATTCCCGACTTCAGTGAGTGGGGATGGCACAAAGACTCCACAGGTACATGGCACCCACTATGGACCAATCTCAGCGACGCATCAGTGGCATGTGCCATTCTCTTGCACTGTGGCTTCCTCAAAGCATGCACAAGAAGATGCAAATGCAACCGTGCCAGCGTTCGATGCACGACTCTCTGCAAATGTGAAGGCGGGTGCATTAACAATGAGGATGGTGATGACAATTAGTAGACCAGCAGCAAGTCTTTAGGGGAGGCGGTAGCGGAGTGGTTAGCGTCTCCGACTGGCGTTCTCGGTGACCCGAGTTCGATCCCCGAAGAAGACCAAAACCTTTCTGCACCGTCGAGTGGCCTAAGAACACCCACATGTCCTGCCCATCAACTCTACCTTCGATTGCGAGTGCATCGGAGGACACAGGGGGGCGGCATGAGCCTCTAATCACAGGCGTCACTATAAGAATCCTGCCTGCTCCACCACGGGCGAGGACCAACCGTCAGAGCCCTCAAGTGAACCTCCAGAGCCTACCATCCGAGCCCTGGGTCACCACTGCCTACAGGCGCTATAGGCACACATGTAATACAAAAAATTAAAAATTCATGAACTATATATATATATAGCTATATATGTAACTGATAAGAGTAAAATAAATTATTGGTTTATCACTTCAACATAATCAACAAAATCACAAAGGCATAACTAAGTTCTAATGTACCGTATTTCTAACATTTAAATACAACCAGCATATAATGTTGTAATAATTTTTTCAGCAAATATAACATCTGAATATCTAAATAAATGTGTTCCCTGAATAATCGTTGTTTAATTTTAGTACTCGCTATTCATTTTTGACATTTGACCCCAAATCGTTAAAATCAAATCAGATTTAGAGAGCTAATCCCACAAACCCAAAGAAAGTTGTATTATTTGTGATCTTGCCCGGG
>JACEEZ010000214.1:5000-18585 GCA_016584305.1 Chionoecetes opilio
ATTCTTCTTCATCCACTAGCTTTACTCTGTTTCTCCATTCTTCCTTTGTCCTTCTCCCTTTCTTTTATGTAGTGATTAGAAAACTTAAGTCCATCTTTTTCTTCTACTTCAAGTTCTTATATATTCTTGTCCTCATATTTTTGTTTATTTGTTGTTGTTTTTTTTTTTTTTTAATTTTATTTTTTTACATCTATTAATTATATATTATATTTATATAATATATATATAATATTATATAAATATATATATATATTTTATATATTTTATAAAATATATTTATATATTATATACATATCAACATACATACCTACACAAACATACACAACATATTCATAAAAAAACGTAAAAAATGAGGGGGGCATCAGCCCGCCGCTGAAAACCGCAGCCACAGTCAGGTCACGGGGGGGGGGCGTGAGGTCACCCCCCTCCTTAGTGTTCTGGGGGGGTAAGGTGGCACCCCCCTCCACAGGGGGGCAGGTTTTTCTGAACCGCCCACGAGGGGGCCGCGTCCTTCAGCGGCCACCCTTCTGAGCCCTCTTAGGGGGCAAAAAAGTAATGGGGGGTCAGGGACGGGGGGCCCATTAGGACAGTGCTCAACGCCGCCCTAAAACCCGCCCCCTCACTCCTCCAGGTCCCTACCAAACCGAAGTCGGTGTAGCCGACCTCCTGGGCTGGGGACAGCTGCTGGGGGGGCGTAACGGCTTCGTTGTTTTCGGGGCTTTTTTGTCCGCGCCTTGCCTCGAGTCTCACCACGGCGTAATGTTGCCTGCGGCAAAACGGAAAGCGCGTCTGCCAGTACCTTGGCCCCAGGGATCTGGGTAAGACGTCGGGCCCACCGCTGATGTCTGGGGGGTCTCCCGAGCCGCCTCATCGGCCCCCTCGTTCCCAGGGGGGGGCCTACGTGGCTGAGACCCTTTTGACCTTACGCGGCCCCCTGCGCGGCGAGGCCCGGGATTGGGGCCCAGGATGGGGGTGGTGAGCTGCACGTTTCCCCACGGTGTGGGGGCTGCCGTAGGACCTGCGGGCAGACAGGGAGTCGGTGTGACCCACACCTCCTCCTATGGGCCCGGCGTGCTGTGGGCCGCTCAAAACGTCACCACTCCGTCTAGCGTGGAGAAAGGGTGGGGCGTCCTCCAGATAGAAACCCACCGCCCTAACCACCGCAGCCCCTTCGGCCCTTTCTCAGGCAACGGGGCCGTCGGTATAGTGACCGGACCGCGACGCTGCTGGTGACATTGGCTGCCCCAAACCCCCTGCGGGCGTCTGCCTCAGCTCCTCCCGCTTGCAAAACCCTTCCCACGGGCGTGGGGGCGAAAATCACTTGGGCGGCAGGGGGGCTCCCCAAACGGTGGCGGGCGACGTATTTTTGACAGCGGGGCGGTCATCCGCCCCCAGCAGCGGGGGGTGTGGCCGGGGGGAGGTATGGCGGCGTCTCCCACCCTCCAGCTAGGTTTCCCCGGGCATAATCACGCTGCTGCGGGCAAGACCCTCACCTGTCCCCGCGACAGACCCCTTGTCGGGCAGAGGATCTTGGCCCCCGACGGCCACGATTTTCAAACCCCTGGTGGCTAGGGGCAAAAACCTGCCCCCGCCTCAGCCCGGGGATTTTGGGCCCCGGCGATGCCCCCAGCAGGTCCTCAAAGCTCGGTTCTGAAGGCCTCGAATTTCCCCTCTGCTGAGTGAGCGACAGCGCGACAAGCAGGGGCCGCTGTAGTCTACAAAGGGCCGCACGTGTCCCGAAAAGGGCCCAGCCAATACGTGCCCTGGGTGTGCCCCCTGGTCAGGGCCCCTCTGACTTGACCTGGTTTCAGCCCTCTCCCTAATACGTCCCTGAGTGGGAAGGGAGGCCCTGGTCAAGCCTATTCCGGGGTTGGAAGGCGGGGGTCCAACCCACCTGATCCCTGTATTTTAAAGGGGGAAACCCGGGGGGGCAGCCCCCTTAAAAACCCCAAAGGGCCCCTTGGGATTTCTCAGCCGTATCTTGAGACCAGCCTTGCCTTGCAACTGACCAGGTCAAGGGCTTCGGGGTCAGAGCACCTGGCCCCACCCGGCCATCCCCCAGGAACCAAAGTCTGGGCTACTAAAGTGCCGTGCCCTCCCCGGAACGGCAGGCTGACCAGCTGCTCCTCAGGAGTTTTGAAAAAGGGTGGGACTTATCCCCCCGCCCGGGGCGTGCCGTTCTCCAGCTCCCGTAGCTGATTGCCCCCGGGAACCTGCCCCGGGCGGCGGGCGGTGCCAAGGAAATCCCATCCAGCGAGGATCTGCCCCGCACGCCCGCCGCACCAGCCGGCCAGATACGTGGGCTTGGCCCTTAAACTCCTTCTCCGGGTCAAGGAAACGGCGAAACAGGGGGGGTTGTCGTTTGGGGCCCAGGAGGGCCATACGCTTTTGGGGGTGCCCACCCTCGTGGTGAAGCCGAAATGTGTGGGTGGAGGTCTCCCAGGCGCCACGGGGGCGGGCCACATCATCCTCTCCGCCCCCTTGGCCGTGCGCTCATCGGGGAGGGGGGCGCGTTTGGGTGGTTCCCCGGGCTTACGGAGGGCGGGATGTCAGCCTCCTTCCACGCCGGGGGAAAGGGGCCCAGCCGCCAGGGGGAGTTGATAGGGCCAGGATGTTTGCCTCCCCGGCCACCCCAGCGTGGGCCAGCATCGAGTAGGTGGCCCATCAGCCCCCGGAGCGGTGTCCCCCCCTTTCCCTGCCCTTACCAGCCCCGGGGGAAGTGAAGGCTGATCATGGGGGCGGGGTGAGCGCAAAGCGGCCCCGATGACGCCTCACGCACAGGTTGAGCCGAACCTCAGCCGCTGGCCCGGGGCGGGAAGTTGGTCCCTGCTCCCCTCGAGGCAAACACCCCCAACCAGCGCTCGCCCTCCTGTCGGGGGGGGGGGCCCCGGGGGGGTCCCCCCTTTGGGACATCCCACCTTGCCCCCACCTTCCAGCTTGGTGGGTTAAAACCTGCGCACCTTCGGCCATTTGGGCCTCCCGCCCCCCCCCGTATGCCGGGCGGCCTCACCCCTCACCAGCGTGACTGGGGCCGTGGCCCCGGGTAATTTCCCGGGTGGATGTTCCTGGGGTTCTTTCCTGCACCTCCGGTTTTTAAAACCACCGTCGGTTTGACCGGGGCCCCGGGGCCTCCGGGGTATATCCCCCGCCCCCCCTCTGGGGGCCGCTCAGGTTGCTTTTCCCTTCAATTTCCGGCGGCTCGGGGGCCCTCCCTTAGGGATGACCTCCATCCCGTCCCCCGTGTTATTCCAAGCGGCCGGGATTTGTGGAAAAGCCCCGGGGTGAGTTTTTTTTGCGACTCTAGTTTCCCTGGCAAATTGGCCCTCCAGAGGCACCCGTGCCGGTCTGAGTCGTATTTTCACCTGCCTGGGACTGTGGCCCCCCCGGTTTTTTGGATCAATTTCGCACTCCTCCCCCCCGGGCCGGGGGCGGCCCCAGGTTGGTGGGGGGGAAAAGGCGCAGCATCGGGTGGTGGGCTTTGAAGTCGCCCCCTCGGACCTCGTGTGTGCAAGAGAGCAACTCATGGGCCTCCATTTTCCTCCTCCGCTGCTGTCCCGGTTTATCAGCCCCAGTGGGAAGCCTGAACCTCCAGCTCACTGCCATCACCTCCACGCCCCCGCCACAGTGCCGGGGGTCCTCAACCCGGGGGGTGGGGAGAGCGCTGCGAAACCACTACCACACGCCCCGTCGTCCTCCCGTCACACGATAGGGTATCCCTGCACCTGTATCCCGCTCTCCCCATCAAATGCTCCGGCGTCAGCGTCTCCTACAGGAAACGAGGCAGGTCCTCCTTCACTATGGCCGGAGCCCCCAGTCTCTTGCCACGGAGCCCCCAAATGTTCCTTGGGCCCTTGACCGCCCGGGGGCGGCGGGCGGGGGATGCGGGGGGGTCACGGGGGGCCTCGCCATCATTTTACTTTTACTCGCTCCAAATCCCTTTCATGGGGAAAAGGCCCGGGGGGGCAGTGTAGTGGAGGTGGAAGGAAAGGGGGGAAGGGCAGTGATAGGGACCCTGTGAGCGAGGAAAGGGGGGAAAAAAACGAAATCCCTTTCCATCCAGCCCCAAAGGGAAGGGCCCCAAGTTCGCCTTCGTCCCCGGGACTCATCCGGTCGGCCAGAAGGCGCTTCACACGCCCACCACGCTCGCGCGTCCCGCAATCCCCACTATACAGTCCGGACAGGGGGGCGGGGGTATTGTCATTGGGGCCGGGGGGGGCGGGCGTGACCCGGGCTGAAAAGTATGGAGGTGATCGTGAGCGTCGCCCTGGAATGCACAGGCGACCCGGAGCGGCGGGGCATAACCCCGGTGGCGTGGAAGCGATGGGTCCGGCTGGAGTGGGCGCCATCGTGGGTGACACGGGGCGCCGGTTGGGGGCTAGGGACTGCCGCAGATGGCTGGGAACAGGCGTGGGCGGGGAGAGTGTACCGGGGTGGGAAGGGGTGGGGGCCGCGCCTCCTTCCCTAGACTATGCTGTGCCCTCGCCTCGCATTCCTCTCCGCCCTTCACTTTGTCGGCCGGAGGCCTCGCTCAGGTTTTTCTGCGGCCCATCGTGGTCCACAGTCCCCCCGGGAGAGTCGGGGGGCAGGGATATGGGGGAGCTCGCAATCTCCTCCCCGCTAATCCCCTCGACCCCTCGGCGTCGGTGCCAAGTGCCCCTGCCCCCCCCATTCCGGCCTCGTTGAAGCGGACAGGAACAAAGGAAACCCTTTCGGCCCCGGCCCATCACCGCCGCCCCGTAGGCCCTCCCTCCTCCGCAGTCTTTGCAGCGTTCGGGGGGGACGGGGGGTTCCAGGCGTGGGGCCCCCCGAAGCAGTTGGGGGATCTGGCGGTCGTAGCGCCGGGCCTTATACGCCCCGATGCCTGCTCGGGTGCGTGCGCCTGGCGCAAATGCCCCCCTGACGGGGGGTTTTACAGCGCCCTGCGGTTATTATACCACTGGCACCGGTAACACCGCAGGGGCTCCCTGTCGTAAATTTTGCAGGGAATATTTCATCAAGGCCCCAGGGCCAGCCTGTCAGGTGCCGGCCAATCAGCCCCCCAGCCCACGGGGGGGGGCCCGTTTTCGGACGGCACGGAGGCGGGCCCCCCGAATCACGCTGGGATGGGCCCACACCGCTTTTAAAAAGGATTTCGGCGGGTAGCGCTGGAGGACGCCTTGGTTTCTCTCACGGGATCGCAAAACAAGCCTGGCCGGGGCGTCCCCCTCCTACCAGGCCACACTCCTATCGGTGGAGGGGTCCCCCTTTGGGTCGGACTTTTTCCCCTTTCGGGTTGGGGGCCCGACATCCTCTGCAGGCCTGGCAGGGCCCCTGCAGGGGGAGCACGGCCGGTAGTGGTTTTGGGATAGCCTGTCTACAAACCGTTTTTCCTCGGCCCCTTTTTGCCCCCGTCAGGGGCTGGCTACTTTGCCCCCTGGCGGGCCCGTGGATCAAATTTCCCCCTTTCCGAGGAGCGTCAACAGCACTGTCGGGTCTCCTTCGCCTTGCCCAGCTCAGCCCCCTCACCCGCCCCCAGGCCAACGGAGGGGTCCGTTGGGAGTGCCCCCAGCTATGAGCCCTCCCCACAGGGCGCCCGAAACAAATGCTTAGCGTGGCTCCCAGAACCTCGCAGGACCCTCACGGAGGGCCCCAGAACACGCCTATGCGAGGCCGCAGCACGGGTGCCATATTGCAGTTAAGTCAAGAAATCAATTTCTGCCACTACACACGAAAAACAATAAAAGGGGGGGAGTCCCGGGCACCCTCCGCACCGAATACCCCCCGACCTACTTTACCCCCTATCAGGGGGCACGTAGTCGCACGTCTTACAAAATGACGACGGGGCGAGACGTGTTTTTTTTTTTTTTTTACTTCATTAATTATTTCTTGATTCTTATTTGACTGTAGGGAAAAAAATTTTTTTACAATATTATAATTATTTTTTTGGTTCCTTTCTTCTCTCTCTCTCTCTCTCCCCTCATCTCTTTCTCTCCCTCTCTCTCCCTTTTTCTCTCTTCTCTCTCTCTCTCTCCTCTTCTCCTTCTCTCTCTCTCAATTTTCCTCTCCTCTCTTCTCTCCATCTCTCCCTTTTTCCTTTTCCCCTCCTTTTCTTTTCTCCTCTCTCTCCTCCCTCTCCCCCTTTTCTCCTCTCTCTCTTTCCCCCTCTCTCTCTCCTCCTTTCTCCCCTCTCTCTCTCTCTCTTCTTTTCTCTCATTTCTTCCTCTGTTCCTCCCTCCTCGTTTCCTCATTTTTCCTCTTCTTTCTTTCTCTTTCTTTCCCTCTCTTTCTCCCTCCTTCCCCTCCCTTCTTTCTTCCCTTCTCCTTCTTTCAAATTTCCCTCCTCCCTCTTCTTCTTTTCCTCTTCCTCCCCTCCTTTCCCTTTCCCTTCCCTTCACTAGCCCTCCTTCTCCCTCCTCCTCCCTCCTCCCTTTTTAAAAACTCTCCTTCCTTTTTCATTTCTTCTCTTTTCTTTCCCTTCTTTAAATATTTCCCTTTCCCTGTTGCCTTACTCCATTTCCTTTTTTTCTTCCTTCCTCCTTCCTCCTCCCTTCCTTGCTTTCTTCCTTTCTTTTATATTGTTCTTTTATTCTATTTTTTTTTTCTTAAGTGAGGAGATTTTTATCTTCGTCTTGCAACTTCTATTTCATTTTTTTTATGATGCGAGAAATTATGGCCACTTTAGAGATTCAAAAATTTTCTTTAAAAAGTGTGTGGTGTGTGTGTGTGTGTGTGTGTGTGTGTGTGTTTGTGTGTGTGTGTGTGTTTGTGTGTGTGTTGTGGTGGTGTGTGTGTGTGTGTGTGTGTGTGTGTGTGTGTGTGTGTGTGTGTGTGTGTGTGTGTGTGGTGTGTGTGTGTGGTGTGTGTGGTGTGTGTGTGTGTGTGTTGTTGTGTGTGTGTGTGTGTGTTGTGTGTGTGTGTGTTTGGTGTGTGTGTTGTGTGTGCGTGTGGGTGTTGTGTGGGTGTGTGTGTGTGTGTGTGTCATTCACCCATGGTCTTGTCCACGCGAGTCAAGGCTCGCGATTGACAGTTTTACCCTCCCGGTGCGACCTTGGAGCTCATTATTACCGATCTTAGGGTAATGTTGGGACCTCACACACCACACACCCCCATTCCCTCGCTCAAGGAGGACAATACCCGCTGAATTTCTTAGTGGAAAAGTCCCCGGGAACGAGCGGGGCTGGGGATCGAACGCCGAACCACGGAATGGTGCCGGACTCTCTGAAGCTCTCTTCACACATTCCATAATCGAACCACGATAGCGCCACCAATTTGATTATTGACGCTATCGTGAAATTTGACCACGATAAACGCAGACCACGATAGCCTCACAACAATGTCACGCTACCTGTACGTATGTGTCATGACGGTCGTAAGATGGTCACGAAGGAGTCATGATAGCTGTAAGACTACGTCACGAATGGAAAATCAACGGTCATTTTGTCGTCGCGATAGAGCTACGATAAACACGACAGTACCATGACGGTGCCATGAACGTATCACGATAGCGTCAAGAGCTAGCTAGCAACATGCCTGACACTTGGGTGGGTGTTGCCATGGTGATGGAGAAGGAAAGGGGGTAGAGATGAAGGTGAGAGAAACAGGGGTGGGTGTTGGTGATGGAGAAGGGTGGAAACCCCTTCTTAAATAAGGTTATACGCTCATTATAGGCAATAACTCCTAAATAAGGTTAGGGCTCTAAAGAAGGTTCTTCATTGGATCAGAGCTTGGCTAAGTAATAGGCAAACAAAGGGTTACAATTAATGGTTCTAAATCTGATGGGGACTGGGTGACAAGTGGAGTTCCACAAGGGTCTGTTTCGGGCCCATTACTATTTTTATTTACATCAACGATTTGGGATTTTTTTTTTTTTTTTTTTTTTTTAAATCACAAGGAACTGGCCAAGGGCACAACAAAAATAGGTAACAGAAAGGCCGCGCTTAGTTGCCAACCCCTATAAAGAAGACAGTACGAGAATAAAATAAAAAAGAGGGGTGAGCCAATTTATTTCGGGAGGTGTCTTGTTACTCTTTTTTTGAAAAAGATGTAATCATGGGAAAGTGGAAAAATTGAAACAAGGAAGAGATTTCCCAGAGTTAACAGTGAAGGGATGAAAGGAAAGATTATTGATTAACTCTTGCATTAGGAAGATGGACAGAATAGAGATGCGAATGAGTAGAAAGTCTTGGCAGCGAGGCCGCGGGGGGGGAGGGGGGGAGGCATGCAGTTAGCAAGTTCAGAAGAGCAGTGAGCATGAAAATACCGGTAGAAGAGAGAAAGGCAAGAAGCAACATTGCGGGGGGTTTGATTTATAGATTGAAGACAGAGGAGAGGAGTTGATGAGACGAAAAGCTTTGACTCAACCCTGTTTAGGGAGAGCTGTATGAGGGGATCCTCCCAAACATGTAGGACTACTCCTATATGGACGGAAAGGCCCCTTGTAGAGAGCAAGCAATGGGAGGGAGAAAAAAAAAGGACGCGGGACGCCACAGGACCCTAACTTCTTAGAAGCTTTTTTAGCAAGAGATGCGATGTGAGATTCCAGTTCAGATTTTTAGTAAAGGATAGCCCTAGAATGTTCATTGGTAAGAGAAGGAGACAGTTGAGTGTCATGAAAAAGAGGGGAAATAGTTATCTGGAAGGTTTCGTCGAGTAGATAGGTGAAGAAATGGGGTTTTGAGACATTGAACAAAACAAGGTTTGCTTTGCCCCAATCAGAAATTATAGAAAGATCAGAAGTTAGGCGCTCGGTGGCACCCCTCTTCCGTAAATCACTTAGTTCCTGTTGAGTTGGAAGTCTAATAAACGACGTTTGAAAAATGCGGGGTAGAATCATCAGGTAGGAGTAAAATAGGGCTTGATTTGGACTTAGAAGATCATTAATAAATAATAGAAAGAGAGTGGGTGATAGGACAGAACCCTCGGGATCACATTATTTCATAGATTTAGGAGAAGAACAATGTCCGTCTACAGTAGCTGAAATAGAACGGTTGAAAGGAAACTTAAAGATGAAGGTACAGAGAGAAGGATAGAAACCGAATGAGGGTATTGGAAATTTAAAGATTTGTTCCCAGACTCTTATCAAAAGTTTTTGATATGTCAAGGGCAACAGCAAAAGCCTCACCGAAACCCCTAGAGGAGAATGACCAAGATTCAGTTAGGAAAGCTAGAAGATCGCCATTAAATCGCCCTTTACGGAAACCGTACTGACGATCAGATAGAAGATTGTAGCAGATAGATGTTTAAGAATCTTCTTATTAAGTATAGATTAAAAAACTTTAGAAAAGCGGGAAATTTAAAAAAGCTATAGGAGGGTAGTTTGAAGGATTAGAACAGTCACCCTTCTTAGGAATTGGTTGGATGTGAGCCAAGCTTCCAGCAAGAAGGAAAGGTGGAAGTAAATAGACAAAGATGGAAAAGTTTGACCAGGCAAGGTGCAAGCAAGAAGGACATTTTTTGGAACAATAGGAGGGCCCTCCGTAGGACCGTAAGCCTTCCGAGGATCTGGGCCAGAAAGGGCAAAGAAAAACATCATTCCGAAGGATCTTAATGACAGGCAGAATATAGTCACAGGGTGGAGGAGAAGGAGGAACAAGCCCTCATCAACCAGAGGGGAAATTTTTTAGCAAAGGTTTGAGCGAAGAGTTCAGCTTTAGAAGTAGAGAGACAGCTGTGGAGCCATCGGGTGAAGCATAGGAGGGAAAGATGAAGAAGAAAATTTGTTAGAGATGTTATTAGCTAGATGGCAGAAGTCACGAGGAGAATTTGATTCAGAAAGTTTTTGGGACATTTTCTATGAATGAAAGAGTTTTTGGTAAGTTGAAGTAAAGTTTTGGCATGATTACGGGCAGAAATTATAAAGGGCATGAGTATCAGGAGATGGATGCTACGGTCCCGTTTGTGAGCCACCTCTCTATCTCGGACAGCATGAGAACAAGCGAGTTAAACCAAGGTTGACGGCTTTAGGATTAGAGAAGTGTGTGGATGTACGCCTCCATGCCAGAGACTATTGACCTCAGTTATCGCGCTCTGCACAAAGAGATGGGTCTTTGACATGGAAGCAGTAATCATTCCATGGAAAATCAGAGTAGTACTGCCTTAGGTTTTCCCCCATTTAGCTGAGTTGAAGTCCCAGAAGCACCTCCGTTAGGGGGGGTCCGAGGCGGTACCGGAGTGATAGGACAGGTTACAGAAATAAGATTGTGATGGGAGGAACCAACGGAGAGAATAGTTTAAACAGTGTAAGCAGAAGGGTTAGTAGTTAGGAAAAGATAAAGGGAATTTGGGCGTGTCTCCAAGGCGGGTCAGGAATACGGGTAGGGTGCTGCACCAGCTGCTCTAGGTCTTGGAGGATAGAAAAATTTTGTAGGCTTTTCACCAGTTGGTCAGTGAAAGATGATAGCCAAAGCTGGTGGTGAACATTGAAGTCCCCAAGAATGGAAATTTCAGCTAAAGGAAAATGAGATGAGATGTGCTCCACTTTGATGTTAATAGTCGAAAAATTTTACATAGTCAGAGGAGTTAGGTGAGAGATATACAGCACAGATAAATTTAGAAAGAGAGTGACATTGAAGTCGAAGCCAGATGGTAGAAAATTCGGAAGATTCAAGGCCCTGGGCACGAGAGCAATGATGGGCATGCGCAATATACGCAACAGCCAGCTTTGGATTTAAAATGAGAATAGAGACAGTAAGAGGGGACAGAAAAAAGGTCTGCTGTCAGTGCTCACAGACAACTGAGTTTCGGTGAGGAAAGAAGATGAGGTTTAGAGGAGGAGAGATGATTTTTCAACAGAGAGAAGTAGATCTAAGCCGCGAAAGTTGCAGAAGTTTAAGGAGAGAAAGCTGGAAGAAGTATCAAGACCCCCTCGAGTCGACATCGAGGTAATCTCGAGGTAATCATCGAGGGAATCATCGAAATAATCGATAGTGGATTAGCAGTGATATCAGCAAGTTTGCTGATGATACTAAGTTAGGTAGGATTATTGGATCACAGTCTGATGTAAACATATGCAGGAAGACTTAGATAAACTTAACGCGTGGGCAGTCAGATGGCAGAGGAATTTAAAAATTGATAAATGCAGCGTTATGAATTTTTGGGAGAAAAAAACCCTGGTAATAGAAAAACAAAAAAATAAGCAATGTATCGCTGAAAAGATCAGAAGGTGAGAAAGATCTTGGAGTGAGGGTGAGCCCCGACCTCCGACCTAGGAAACAATGTATTGAGGCCAGAAATAGAGCTAATAGAGTATTAGGATTCATTATCAGAAGTGTTAAAAATAGAAGTGCGGAAGTATTATAAAGCTTTATCTGGCTCTAGTCAGGCCTCACCTAGACTATGCGGTTTTAGTTTTGGTCTCCATATTACAGGAGGATATTTGCCTTGTTAGAAACAGGCAGAGAAGGATGACCAAAATGATACAAGGATGCGTAACTTAGTTAGAGAGGAGATTGAAGTTTTTAAAATTACATTCACTCGAGAGACGCAGAGTAAGGGGTGATCTGATAGAAGTTTTTTAAATGGATAAAGGGATTTTAATAAAGGAGAGGTAGGAAAAGTTCTTACGGCTTTTAACCAGGGTAGAACAAGAAGTAACGGATTCAAGCTAGAAAAGCGTAGATTTAGAAAGGAAATAAGAAAAAACTGGTTCCCAAATAGGGTGGTGAATGAGTGGAATGGTCTCAGTGACAGGTAGTTAGTGCGGAGTCATTTAGGGAGCTTTAAAGATAGCTGGATAGGTTCATGGATGGGGGTGAAAGGTGGATGTAGGTAGTGTTAGGTGACAGGAACTACCAAAGTGTAGGCCCCGCGGCCTCTGTAGCTTCCTTATTTCTTATGTTCTTATGTTCTAAACGAAGGAGGGGAGTTGTATAAAGAAGGGGTTGTAGGTGTTGGTGGGGAAACGGGGGGGAGGGGGGTTGGGGATGGAGAAGGCGTTGTTGGGGTTGGTGGAAATGTGAGTGGTTTAAAGGGGGGTGGGGGTTTCACCATGTGGTGCTGGGAGTAGGGGGTAGGTAGTCGGAGGAGGGTGGTGTCACCACGTGGGTGATGGGAGTAGTGGGTAGGGGTCGAGGGTGGGTGGAGGTGAATGAGAAAGGGGGAAGAAGGCGGGAAAAGGGTGCAAAAAAAAGGGGGAAGGTAGGGTGAAGGAGGCGTCACAGTGCTATCGTAAAGAAAAAGACATACGACGAAACACGATAGTGTCCGAAGCTACTAATAGATAACGATAAAGGTCACGATAGACTTACGATAGGCTGGTTGGGGAAAAAAAATGGGGAGCTTCCCGATTTTAGTGCACGCAATAACTTTCTAGCCGGTCGAGCGCTCAGAGCGTACGATCAGTCCGATGGACCCATAATCAGACCATGACAAGCTGCCCCATTGCTTTTGGCGGTTCGGGTTCCATTATGGAATGTGTGAAGGGGGCTAACCAATAGCGCGCTTCGTTTTCGTTAACAGGCCGGTCCAGGCCCGGGCGGACTAGTCCAGGCTAGAGTGCTCGCGAAAACAAACTAGATGGCCCGTCCCATTCGTCGTTATTGGCTGGGGGATCAAGTGGGTGGTCCTACCGTCTGCAAGCCTTACCCCCCACCCAAAGACCACCAAAGTGTATAAAGTTGACCTCAGGTAATAACCTCCTAGTTGGCATATGAAAGGTGAACCGTGGTCATTCATTATGTGTGTGATGAGAGTAGTTTATAAATCTCTGGACGTAAATAACAATCCCAGCAAACACAATTTGCAAGACTGTTGCAGGCTATGTCAACGTTTTACTAATATAACCTATATAACCAAATGTTCATATCTATAAGTACCGGCATCCACTACCTGGGGATTTCGTATTATAGCAGCCTTTTACTGGTGGAGTACGTGTATTAAACTTATCTTGCAAGTTTGCTTTGTGCAATTAATGGCGGTCTCAATGATTCGTGTTTTCTATGACTAGCGGGTTCTATACTTCTGAAAGTAACGTAATGGCAAAATGTTCTGATAAAAGTCATCAATACACAAATATGCCTTTTATTTTGCTACAATTTTATATCTAAATTTTCAGCCTAATTTTCATAGACATCCCTGCTACTTGACTTCTCATTGCGAAGTCAAGTAGCAGGGATGACTATGAAAATTTAATGATGAAATATCATTTCATTGACCGTCAATAACACTATCTATAGTCGCCACTGCACTAATGTCGCAAGGGGGGCATATATTACGAGTTTTAGCATCACTACAGACTTGTATGTGCCACTGAAGAGACGTGCACAGTAGTTTACATTTTCTACATAACACTATCATGTCTTCAGTGGCATTGATAGACACATAGACAATATAGTCTGTAATGATGCTAAAATTCGTAAAATATGGCGCCTTGGACAAAGTGCAGTGCGACTATAGTGTATGACGGTACATTTATTTCCCAAATGTTGTTTTAGCAAATTGCGAATATGTAATTTTCGTGAAATTCTTTAGTCCCTGAGGCGGCCATATGGTGTTTCATGTCTTATCAGAGCACGAGAAGCTCCTGGCGTCTTCCCCGCTGATGTATGCGCATGCCCGTTTCTCTCACGACCAAGGGGTCCCGGTCGCTCGCCTGTACTTAGTTAGCCCC
>JACEEZ010000215.1:0-11964 GCA_016584305.1 Chionoecetes opilio
CCCCCCCAAACCCCCCCCCCAAAATAGACGACAGGATTCAAAAGACAGTTACATAGGTACATAAAGATACTGTCTGTCTGTCTTTTTGTATCAAGAACTACCCCAAAGAATGGGGGCCCCCCCCCCCTTTTCCCTTCTTCTCTTTCTTTTTTTTTTCAAGCAAAAATAGCCCCCCCCCCAGAAAAAAATGGATTAAAAAGACTTTTACATGGTCATAAAAGATACTGTCTGTCTGTCTATTTGTATAAAGAACTCCCCAAAGAATAGCCTCTCTCTTCTCTCTCCCCAAGCAATAGACGACGGTTTAAACAGACAGTTACATAGGTAATAAAGATTGTCTGTCTCTGTTTGTATCAAGAACTCCCCCCAAAGAATAGCCTCTCTCTCTCTCTCTCTCCCCAAGCAATGACAGACGGATTACAACAACAGTTACATGGGTCATAAAGTCTGTCTTCTGTCTTTTGTATAAAGACTACCCCAAAAATAGCCTCTCTCTCTCTCCTCTCAAGCAATGCAGACTGGTTACAACACAGTTACAAGGTCATCAAGATACTGCCCGTCGTCTATTTGTATCAAAACTACCCCCAAGAAACCTTTTCTCTTCTTTTCCTCTCTCAAGAAAATAGACGACAGGGATTACACAGACATTACATAGGTCAAAAGAACTGTCGCCCTTTTCTATTTGTATCAAAACTACCCCAAAGAATAGCCTCTCTCCTCCTCTCTCTCAAGCAATAGACAACATGGATTAACAGACAGTTACATGGGCCCTTTAAAGTATTCTGTTGTCTTTTTTTGTATCAAAGAATGGTCATTTTTTACTGCCGCTTACCATAAACCCGTGGAACCATTTCCCCCCAAAAAGGTATAACTACCCTAAATATTGTGGAAAATTTGAGCTAAAATTTGACTGCAAGAGTGCGGTAAAAAATCAAGGGGTTGTTAAAAAATTTTTTGCATAGAAAACCCCTTTAATGGAATTGGGTTAATGAGTTAATTTGGGCTGGAAGTGGCTCGCTGTCACTTCCAACCGCAAGAACTGAGCCCAAGAAAAAGGGCCGAGGCGGGACCCTAGATTTTGATTTAAATAATTTTTAAACAAATATGGAGGTAGTGGTAGGAGTATATGCTATAATTCGTAAATATTGTCCCGGGCGACATTAGTGCAGTGCGAGGGGGACTGGCGACTATAGTTTTTATGTACCGGTAGGGTGGCGATGGACCCCTGCTGGGGTTTGTTTAGTGCAGAGGGACACTCAGTAGGTTGCCAATCTGTACTAAAAATACCCAATACACAAAACTTACAATCTTACACATTAAATTTTGTCGTCTGCTTGCTTTTTCACCGGGGACCTTGCCATAGTGCCATTACCTCTGAGTCTGGCACATTCATTTTTTTTGGCTTTAAAATCAATAAATTCCCGAGGATGAATGCCCCCAAACCCAAGCCAACTGAAATCTGGATCGAGACCACAAAATAGATTAAATATATTTGTCATAAAAATCCCCACATTTTTCATTGGCATAAAACCCCGTCCACTGCCACTCACCACCCTCGGCGCTTTGGCGGGTTGGCGGGGGCCCCCCAGGGTTTTTTCACACGAACGGTTTTGTTCCGACCGCGCTTCCGATTTCAAAGTGAGGTTTTTTTTAACGTGTACTCCATGTTTTTTATACAGATTTAGCTCAACTTTCCTCATTTTTCGATTAAAAGACCTTTTTTCGAACTTTTTGTTTTTATACAAATGTTTTCTTCAATTTTTTTTTTTTGTTTTCCCCCCGTCTCCATTTTTTTTCATATTTATCTTGTTTTTTTTAAAGGTATAGTTTTCTGCAATCAATTATTTTTGCCAAGACTTTGTTTTTTTTGTACCCTGCCCCTTTTATGTATTTTTTGGGGCCTTATTTTTTCCCCTTTTTTTTATTCATTTCCCTTTTTTTTAAAATTTTTTTTTTATTTGTTTTTGCATTAGACCCAGCGCAACAGATCTATTTTTTAAAAAGATTTTTTTTGATTTGTACCCATTTTTTAAAACTTTTCCCGGGGTTTTCAAAAAGGGGAAAAAGGGGAACAGGTTCTTTTTCCATCCCTTTCCTTTTTTCCAATTTAAATTTTTCCCCCTTTTTTAAAAATTTTTTTTTTCCAAATTTCCCCTTTTTTTTTATCAGACTCTCATGCGCATTCTTACTCTCTGTTTCTTTCCCCCTTCCTCGTTTTTTCATTCTTAATTTGTTTTCTGCATATCAACTTCATTTTTTTTTCATACGGGCCCCGTTTTCCATTTAAACCCCTTTTTCCCTTTCTATCTTCTTCCCTTTTTTCTGATTTTCCCCCGTTTTTCCTTTTAGTTTTCTCAAAGGCCCATTTTTCTCATATCTGCCTTTTTTTCTAATCCTTTATGTTTTCTCAATTTTTCCCCCCCCCTTTTTTCCTTCTTACTCTTTTTTTCATACGGTTTCTCCCTTTTTTTTTCTTCCAAAATCCAGTTTTCCTTCTTTCCTTTTTTTTCCCTTTTTCCCCAATTTTTTTTAAATTTTTCCATTTTTTTTTATTAGTTTTGTTTTCCCGCCCTTTTCCCTTTTTTTTAAAGTGTACTCCATGTTTTTGCTTCATTTTTCCCCATTTTTCGCTAGTTTTCCTTTTTTTTCCTTACCCCATTTTTCCCTTTCCCCAAATTAAAATCCCAAGTTTAAAAAAAAAAAAACCCCCCCTTCCAACCTTTTGCTTCAACCCAAAAAAAAAGAAAAATTTTTTTTTTCTAAAAAATAAAAAAAAAAAAAACTTTTTCTCTTTTTTTTTCACCCCCTTTTCCCGACCAAATTTTTCCCCCTTTAACACATCCTTACTGACTTTTTGGAGTTTTTTTCCTTTCAAACTTCAAATTTAAAAAACTAATTAATTTGTTTCCGACCCCCATTAGGGGCCCCCCAATTTTAAAATCTAATTTTCCCCGCCGACCATTTTGCTGTCCATTTTCCCAAAAAGGGGGACCAACTGTTTCCCAACCCACGGGGGTATTTTGTGGCGGGCCTTTCCCAAAGCAAAAACCTAATCCGGGAAAAAATCTTACTTTCTTATTTTTTTCCACCCCCGATTTCTTAACCTTGGGGGGGTTTTTCCCCCCCTTTTTTTAAAAAAAAAAAAAACTATTTTTTTTTCCCCTCCTTTCCCTCTCTCTGCATCACTTCATACGGGGTCCCCATCCTGGGGGGGCCCCCTCCCTCTCACTCTCCTACGTGCTCTCCAAAGTTCCCCAAAAGAATTCTTTTCCCTCTCACACACGATGTCACCCTCCACTCGCCACACCCCAGCGGGTACCCATCCCCCCTCCCTGTCTCTCATCTCTCGCCATTCTTCCCCCGCCTCTCCCCCCACTACCTCCAACTCTTTGTTCTGCATACTCATACCGTTCACATTCCACCCAAAAGTGCTCCCGGTTTCACCCCTCCTGCACACACATCACACACCCCTTGCTCCCATCATTTTTCCTCTGTACATACGACTATTTACCTCCAGCGACTTTGCCCGGGCTCTAAAGTAGTCCCTCCTGGGGCCCCACCATCATAGAATTTTTCCTACGTGGCTGGCCCTTTTCTCCTGTCCCATTGCTAAAACATTAATAGATTAAGTAGCGACGGGCTACAGGGACCCAAAGGTGTTCTATCGGTTTATAAAACAAAGACAAGGAATTAGTTGGGCCCTTAAGGTCGGGCAAGGTGAGGTTTTAAATAGGGTGGGGATTTTTAGGAGTCAAAAAAATGTTATTTCTTAAGTTTTTTTTTTACGGAGGAATACACAGACGATACCTATAGTGAACAGATTTCAAGGAAGCGATGAGGAAACTAAAAGTATTGTGATAATAGGGAAAGGGTGGAGAGGGTAAGAAAAAATAAAAACATTTAATCGCCAGGACCAGATGAAGTGTATCCCAGGGTTTTAAAAAGGAATGCAAAGGTTGTTAGTGAGTCTTAGTGCACTTTTTGGGAATGGGTTGAATGGGGCGATTCCCATTATTGTGGAGGAAAGGAAATGTTTTTCCCCATTTTTAAAGAGGAACGGGGAAAAAGTAAAATTTAGGCCCGAAATCTAACTCGGGTGGGTAATTTTATTGGAATCTTTATTGCAAAAACTTAGAGGCATTAGATAAACATATTTTTTGATCAATGTTCCCAAAACCCGGATTCACCAAGGTGGTCATGTTCCCCAATTTATTGATTTTTTAGGGGAAATTTGAACGGCAGAAAATGATGGATTATGATATAATATATCGGGCTTTAGTAAGGCTTTGACAAGTACCCACGAGCCTTTTAAAAAAGGTTTAGGGCTCGGGTATGGGGGGAAAGGGTTCTTCATTGGATAGAGCTTGGCAAAATATGGGCAACAAGGGTTACATTTAATGGTTAAAAATCTAATGGGGAGGGTGACAATGGAGTTCCAAAAGGGGTCTTTTTTGGGCCCTTTATTTTTTTTTTGATTTAACATCACGATTTGGGATAGTGGATTAGCAGTGTTCAGAAGTTTGCTGATGTACAAAGTTGGGTAGGATTATTGGATCCCCGTCTGACGTAACCTATTGCGGGGAGACTTAATAAATTTAACGGGGGGCGTCAGAGGGCAGGGGAATTTAATTTGATAAATTAGTTTTTATGATGTTGGGGAAAAAAACCCGGTTAGATACCCATAAGAAATGTATCGCTGAAAATCAAAAGGGTGAAAAAAGATCTTTTGGGGGTGAGCCCGACCTCCGACCTGGGAAACATTTTGGGGGCCAGAAATGAGCTAATAGAGTATTGGGTTTCATTCCGAAGTGTTAAAAGTAGAAGTGCAAAATTATTCTAAAGCTTTTCGGGCTCAGTCAGGCCTCACCTAGACTATGCGTTCGTTTTGGTCTCCATTTTAAGGATGGATTAGTGTTTTTAGAAAAAGGGGAGAGAAGATGCCCAAAAAATGTACAAGGGATGCGAACTTTATTAAGGGAATTAAATTTATTAAAATTACACTCACTCGAGAGACCAGAAAAGGGGGCGTCTGATGATTTTTTTTAAGTGGAAAAGGGGGATTTAAAAGGAGAGGTAAAAAGTTCTTACGGCTTTTTTAAACCCGGGGAAAAAAATAACGGATTTAAACTGAAAGCGTAGATTTTGAAAGGAAATAGGAAAAACTGGTTCCAAATAGGGGGGTGATAGTGGAATGGTCTCGTAGACAGGGAGTTAGTGCGGATTTATTAGGGGCTTTAAAGGGACTTTTAGGTTCTGGATGGGGGGAAAATGGATTAGGTAGTGTTAGGTCGGGTACCCCCTGTGGCCTCGCGGCCTCTTGTAGCTTCCTTATTTTTTTTGTTCTTATTTCTTATGTTTATTCCAGTGTTGATTCTCACCTTCCCCCCACCATTTTTCTTTCCTTTCTCTTCCCTCCCCTTTTATTTCCTTTTTGCATACAGCCAAATCCCAGTCTCATCACTCCTGTCAAAACTTCCCAGTTCACCGTCCTCTTTCATTTTTTCTGGTCTTTCTCCACTTTCCCCTCTATTCCATTCCCCAAAACCGGGGTTGCCCATTTGCTGTCATCCATTCGTTTCAGTCTAGCTCTGTCCTCAGTCCTGCCTTTGCTATCCTCTCTCTGAACGTGTCCCTCCCATGTCTCCCCTAATCGCTTCCACTGCCAAACCCATTGGGCCCCAAGCTATTTTGCCTGCTTTGTTCTGTTTCTTCCAACTGTCCAAATCCTTCCTAGACCACACCTTGTTTCCAGGCCCTCTAAAGCTGGGGGCTGCCACACCCTTCCTAGTCCCTCCCCTTCAACTTTTGGCCCCATCTTGCCACACTGCCTAACCCCTTCCAACCCACTGGTTGGCTCTAGTTCCTCTCATTTTTGTTTTCTCACCCCTTTTTTCATCCAACCAAAAACCCCCGATACTTTTACTCTTTCTTTTTCCCTTTTTTTCTTCCCACCCACCACCAAAACCTGTCTCATCAAATCATCCCCATTCCCACCAAACTTTACTCTTCCCTTACGAGCCCAACGTTGTCCCTTCCATACTATCACGCATTCAGCCCCCTTGTACCTTGTGGTTTTCACTAAGGATCACCCATCCTGCATACATGTACACTCAAAACTTCATCTCCAATTTTCACACCCCGACCTGTACCTTCACTCCACTGCCATTTCCCCAAAATAAAACCAAAAATAAGGAGAAAAGGGCCAGCCTGTCTTACTCCTCTCTTCTTTCACCCATCCGTCTCGAGGTCACCCTATGACTTGGCCCCTTTTGTTCTCATCTACTGCTTATTATTTTTAAAAACCCTTCTCCTCATGCCAATCGTCTCCAAAACCTTACATAGCATTCTCCATCCCTCGTTATCCTTTCTCAAAATTAGAAAAGGGTAGATATTTCTTTCTTCCCTCCTTCCTTTTTCTCTCAATCACTTCATTCCTACAAAAATATTGTCCCACCTCTCCTGTCTTTTCTGAAACCTTCTGCCTTTACCATTTCCCTTATTTCTTTCCCCAACTTACCTAGTCTTTCTTTGTACACCACGAAAATCTTTCATACCGTGTCCCTACCGCTATTGGGCCCGTAATTTTTAAACTCCTTCCTACTCTTGTGTCCTCCCTTATGTTGAGGGGCATCTCTGTCTTCCAGGGACCAGGGACCCTTTTTCCCCTCTCCCTTTTTTCCAACAAATCGCATTCCCTCATTACTCCTTCCCTCCCCCCTCTATACAAATTCATTCGGGGAACGTCCATTTTAGGGGGCCCTTTCCCCTTTTTCAGTTTTTTACATCCCTTTAATCTCATCCATTCTAATTTCTTCATCCCTCATTCCCTATTTTCCTCCTAAGGGGACTTTCCCCAAGTCCTTCAGGTCTTCACACCTCCAAAATTTTTTCCAGAAATCTTCTACAGCTCGGCCTTTTCCTTTTTCCCTTAGTGACCTGCCTTCACCACTATTTTTTCTACTTTCCGTATGCTTACTCTCTTCTCCTCTCAAACTTATACCATTCCCATTTTTATACCTTCTTTCTAGGGGGCCCAAACCTCGATCTTTTCTTGATCTTTAGACCCCCCCTTTACTGAACCACAACAACATGTCCCCCCCCTACCTCAGGCCTGCTGTTTCCGTGACCTTTGTCGCAAATAAGGGGTTGGCGGGGACCCAGGGGGGGGGAAAGGGGGATTTAAAGGGCCGTGTGGTTTTGTGTAAAGGGTGAAAAAAAAGTGAAATAAAGGGGGTTGTTGCGCTCGGCGAGGAAGACGACCCTTGGGGGGGCGGGCTTGGGGGGCACCGTGGGTGACAGGGTGTTTCGTACACGGTTTTTCGTACACAGTTTTGTTAGTTGTTTCGTACACTGATTTTGAGTGTTTTCGTACATATTGGTGTCGTTTCGTAACTAGTAATCAAGTTCCCTCCTTGCCGCGGACACTTTTTAATGCAGATTTGGCTTTAGTTAGGAGGTTAAGCGTGGAATAGGTTAGTTAGGTTAGTGAGTCTAAAGGTGGGTTAGGTTAGTTTAATTTTCATATCTCCTATACACTCCTTCCTATTAAAAACGTCTTATATCTCCGAAAGTAATGATTTGCGACGGAAGCTCATGGAGAGAATGTTTCCTAGAATCCATTAAGGTGAACAGAAACCACACTCACAATTGTGTAGGCAATTTTGGTCCTAGTGTAAACATTTACCGCCGATTCTTACCATGGATAGAAGGCATTCTAAAAGCGCCGTATCTCTGGCCGCGGCGGCAATGAATACGGCCGCCGTATCTCTAGCCGCAGCACCTACCGTCAACAACACTAATGTCGCCAGGCGCCATGCATATATAAGGAATGTTAGCATCACTACAGCCTTGTATGTGCCACTGAAGACAGGTACATCATATAAACTACTGTGCATGCCTCTTCAATGGCACATATAAGGCTGTAGTGATGCTAACATTCCTTATATATGCATTGCGCCTGGCGACCATAGTGTTGTTGACGGTAAAGGTATTTACCCGTATCTCTTGCCGCGGTGCCTATAGGTAGAGGTATAATTTTGAGTGCCAAATGGTATAGGTATAATTTTGAGTACCAAAAATTTAAGTGCCAAAATGTTTTAAGTGCCAAAAGATTTCGAGTTGAAATTTTTTTGAGTGCCAAATTTTTTTAAGTGCCAAAATTTTTTAAGTGCCAAAAAATTGAGTGCCAAAATTTTTCAAGTGCCAAAAATGTCTGAGTACCAAGGTAGTATTGATTGTACACGATTGTACTGTCTTTTTCCAAACTTGCTTTGGTCCACTTGCACCACTTTCCCGGCCCCCGATGGCCTCCTGGTGGTAAAGCCGCCAGGGCTGGAGCACGGGGCTGTGTTGTCCATGAGGAGTGATGAGGGAGCCAGGGAGGAGGAGGGAGAGAGGCCTTGCCAAGTGTGGTGTGAGTGAGGCAGGAAGCAGGGTGTGGGCCCCGCAGGCAGGAGCAAGTGTCAGGGCAGCGCGTGGCTCTCTGTGTGCTGCTGTCACCACTGTTTGCAGGTGCTGAGGTCACAGTCCAAGCCGGCCACACGACACCGGGCAGCAGCATGAGTGGCCGGGAGCAGCAGGACCAGTCTGCCTCAGGGGTGGGGAGGCACGGGGTGATGGCAGATCACCTGGAGGCAGGCAGCTCAGGCCACAAGGCACACAGTGACTGAAGTGCCAGCAGTGTGACAAAACATTCAAATACAAAGTCGGCTTGAGGCACATTCCTTACACACAGTGGTGTTAAGAATTATAATGTTTAGAGTGTGGAAAAGATCTACAACAAGAGTGACCTCACCAAACACACCCTGACACACAGTGGTGTTAGAATCATGAATGTTTAGAGTGTGGGAAAAAATTTACTAAAGAGTGAACTCACCAAACACCCTGACCACAGTGGTTAAATCATGAATGTTTAGAGTGTGGGAAAAGATTTACTACAATGGGTTCCCTCACCACACACACCTGACACACAGTGTGTTAAGAATTATGAATGTTTTAGAGTGTGGGAAAAGATTTACTACAAAGCGTGACCTCACCAAACACACCCTGACACACAGTGGTGTTAAGAATTATGAATGTTTAGAGTGTGGGAAAAGATTTACTACAAAGAGTGACCTCACCAAACACACCCTGACACACAGTGGTGTTAGAATTATGAATGTTTAGAGTGTGGGAAAAGATTTACTACAAAGAGTGACCTCACCATACACACCCTGACATACAGTGGTGTTAAGAATTATAATGTTTAGAGTGTGGGAAAAGATTACTACAATGGGTAGCCTCACCACACACACCCCTGAACACACAGTGGTGTTTAAGAATTATGATGTTTAGAGTGTGGGAAAAGATTTGCTAGAAAGGGTGACCTCACCAAACACACCCTGACACACAGTGGTGTTAAGAATTATGAATGTTTAGAGTGTGGAAAATGTTCACTCAAAGAGTAACCTCACCACACACACCCTGACACACAGTGGTGTTAGAATTATGAATGTTTAGAGTTGGGAAAGATTTACTACAAAGAGGTGACCTCACCATACACACCCTGACACACAGTGGTGTTAAGAATTATGAATGTTTAGAGTGTGGGAAAGATTTACTACAATGGGTAGCCTCACCAACACACCCTGACACACAGTGGTGTTAAGAATTATGAATGTTTAGAGTGTGGGAAAAGATTTGCTAGAAAGAGTCACCTCACCACACACACCCTGACACACAGTTGGTGATAAGAATTATAATGTTTAGAGTGTGGGAAAAGATTTGCTAGAAAGAGTCACCTCACCACACACACCCTGACACACAGTGGTGATAAGAATTATGAATGTTTAGAGTGTGGGAAAAGATTTACTACAATGGGTAACCTCCCCAAACACACACCTGACACACAGTGGTGTTAAGAATTATGAATGTTTAGAGTGTGGGAAAAGATTTGCTAGAAAGAGTGACCTCACCACACACACCCTGACACACAGTGGTGTTAAGAATTATGAATGTTTAGAGTGTGGGAAAAGATTTACTGAAAAGAGTAACCTCACCAAACACACCCTGACACACAGTGGTGTTAAGAATTATGAATGTTTAGAGTGTGGGAAAATGTTCACTCAAAGAGTAACCTCACCAAACACACCCTGACACACAGTGGTGATAAGAAATATGAATGTTTAGAGTGTGGGAAAAGATTTACTACAAACGGTCACCTCACCAAACACACCCTGACACACAGTGGTGATAAGAATTATGAATGTTTAGAGTGTGGGAAAGATTTACTCATGGGTAGCCTCACCACACACACCCTGACACACAGTGGTGTTAAGAATTATGAATGTTTAGAGTGTGGGAAAGATTTACTATAAGAGTTACCTCACCACACACACCCTGACACACAGTGGTGTTAAGAATCATGAATGCCTAGAGTGTGGGAAAAGATTTACTACAATGGGTAGCCTCACCACACACACCCTGACACACAGTGGTGTTAAGAATTATGAATGTTTAGAGTGTGGGAAAAGATTTACTACAATGAGTCACCTCACCACACACACCCTGACACACAGTGGTGTTAAGAAATATGAATGTTTAGAGTGTGGGAAAAGATTTGCTAGAAAGAGTCACCTCACCACACACACCCTGACACACAGTGGTGTTAAGAATTATGAATGTTTAGTGTGTGGGAAAAGATTTACTCAAAAGAGTTCCCTCACCACACACACCTTGACACACAGTGGTGATAAGAATTATGAATGTTTAGTGTGTAGGAAAAGGTTTTCTATCGTTTCATATTTCAAGAGACACATCTTGAGACACACTGGCTCGAGGGAGTTCAAGTGTGATATTTGTAGCAAGTGTTTCAAGACAAAGGGTGAGATTGCCAGGCACGTGAAGATCCACTTTTGAGGTGGTGTGTTGTGTGGACAAGTGTGGTTGTACCTGTGCCTGTGGGAGTGTGTCCTGTGTGGCAATGGGTGGTGGTGGTGGGCAGTGTGTTACATGTGTGGTGGCAGCCGTGCCCTTGTGTTCTGTGAGGGAGTAATGGCCCCAGCAGTTGTTGGGTTGGCAGTGCAGGTGAGACTTGCAATAAATGAGTGCTTGGTAAAAACGTTTGTTTGTGTCTATCTTCAGGGTGTCTTCCTGTGAGAAAGTTTGAGTCTGTCTCCGGGTGGCATAGGCCCGTTCTCTATGCCAGGCTGTGGTTTGAGAGTGAACACGCTTGGCTGTAGCTCCGAAACTAACCATAGGATTTTCTGGTAAATATGTACCCTCATTGTGATTCTCATGCAAATGTCCTGCAATATGTGTAGGAAAGACTAACCTATCCTAACCGTAACCTAACTTAACCTAACCTGACGTGTTTGATAGTAAGCGCCATATACTCTTGCAGAAAACGGGAATTTGTCACCGGGTGCTGTCAGACGTGGATCAAGATACTGTCTGTCTGTCTGTCTGTCTATTTGTATCAAGAACTACCCCAAAGAATAGCCTCTCTCTCTCTCTCTCTCTCAAGCAATAGACAGACATGGATTACAACAGACAGTTACATAGGTCCATCAAGATACTGTCTGTCTGTCTGTCTGTCTATTTGTATCAAGAACTACCCTCAAAGAATAGCCTCTCTCTCTCTCTCAAGCAATAGACAGACATGGATTACAACAGACAGTTACATAGGGCATCAATACTGTCCCGTCTGTCTTTTGTATCAAGACTCCCAAAGAATAGCCTCCTCTCTCTCTCCTCTTCAACAATAGACAGACTGATTACAACAGACAGTTACTAGGGACATCAAAATACTGGGCTGTCTGTCTATTTGTATCAGAACTCCCCAAAGAATAGCCCTCTCCCCTCTCTCTCCAAGCAAAAGACAGACTGGGTTACAAAAGACAGTTACATAGGTCATCAAGATACTGTTCTGTCTGTCTATTTTTATCAAGAACTACCCAAAGAAAGCCTCTCTCCTCCCTCTCTGCA
>JACEEZ010000216.1:0-20000 GCA_016584305.1 Chionoecetes opilio
CGTTCCCTTTCTAAACATCTAAACACCCAAAGGTGCACTGTCGTGCTACCTATCTTAGGGCAATTTACACATAAATATAAGACTAAAACTAACATTATATAATATGTTATTTGTGAGATGTTGCTCACTAGGTCACATCAATCGCGGTGGCTTCACTCTCCCTTGCCCAAGGCACTGTTGCCTACACTAGTGTCACAGTACTCACTAGCTCCTCAGCGGGCGTGGCGACTCTCAGACGTCGCCCACCATGTGGCGCCAACCTCACCTTTGCCTGTGTTCACTCCAATGTGAGCGACATCCCGTGAATGTTCCAGAGTCCGGAGACCGCCTACCAAAGGGCTTGGTGGCTCACTCCTGCACCTCCCTTGTCATCACAACTGTGCACCATTCTCTGCTTCCTGCCTCTCGGAGCTGTCTCCCATGCCGGGTGCTACTCTCTCTCTCCTCGTCCTCTGCTCTCCTCTCTCTCCTCCCTCGGTGTTCCGTATCTCTCCTCCTCTACCTTGTCTCTCTCTCTCTTCTCTCCTCTCTCTCTCTCTCTCTCTCTCTCTCTCCCCTCTCTCTCTCTCTCTCTCTCTCTCTCTCTCTCTCTCTCTCTCTCTCTTCTCTCTCTCTCCCTCCCTCTCTCTCTCTCTCTCTCTCTATTCACGAGTTGAGAGCATCAAACTCTTTTTCATATTCTGTTGCGTTATAAAAAAGAATAGGCAAAAATAATCAGAGAGAGAGAGAGAGAGAGAGAGAGAGAGAGAGAGAGAGAGAGAGAGAACTTATTGCTCATATTAATTAATTGGAGTGTGTTAAGAGGCACTGTGATATTTTTTGCAGACGTGAACACCAAACTATCATGTTTCTACCATGGTCTGGGTATACATTATTATCACTATTAATATTATCAGTAGTAGTAGTAGTAGTAGTAGTAGTAGTAGTAGTAGTAGAGTAGAAGTAGTAGTAGTAGTAGTGGTAGTAGTAGTAATAGTATTAGTAGTAGTTGTAGTAGTAGAAGTAGTAGTAGTAGCAGTAGTAGTAGTAGTAGTAGTAGTAGTAATAGAAGTAGTAGTAGAAGTAGTAGTAGTAGCTGTAGTAGTAGTAGTAGTAGCTGTAGTAGTAGAAGTAGTAGTAGTAATAGAAGTAGTAGTAGTATAGTAGTAGTAGTAGTAGTAGTAGTAGTAGTAGTAGTAGTAGTAGTAGTAGGCGGAAGAGAGAGAGAGATTATTAGCATCAAGACAGGAGGAGGGAAAAAGAGGAGGAGGAGGAGGAGGAGGAGGGCATGAAACACTGACCTTCAATGATTTTTCACAACGCATTATTGAATATTCATGATTTTTTTTCTTTGTTCTTGAGGAGGGAGGCGAAGCTCATGTGACCTTTTTCGCGATCCTCTTAGCAAACTGAGTGGGCCTCCTCTTTTGTCCTACCCTTTTTTGTAGTCTGGAGCCTGTGTGTGTGTGTGTGTGTGTGTGTGTGTGTGTGTGTGTGTGTGTGTGTGTGTGTGTGTGTGTGTGTGTTTATTACTCCACTGTTTTGAATCCACATTTTTGATATCTTTACTATCTTTATCTAAGGAGGTGAATGAATGCAACGAAGAGATGATACAAGGGGGAAAAAAAGAGTAATTCTTCTTGTGTTGAGCACGTATCCTTATAGATGCCGAAAATTCATGTTGCAAATTAATTAACTTGTGTAGCTACTCTGTGTGTGTGTCTTTCAATGTGGCGCTTTTGTGGTCAAATTTTCTCTTATTTTTGTTTCACTTGTGTTTCCGTGGATCTCTCTCTCTCTCTCTCTCTCTCTCTCTCTCTCTCTCTCTCTCTCTCTCTCTCTCTCTCTCTCTCTCTCTCTCTCCTCTCTCTCTTCTCTCTCTCTCTCTCTCTCTCTCTCTCTCTCTCTCTCTCTCTCTCTCTCTCTCTCTCTCTCTCTCTCTCTCTCTCTCTCTCTCTCTCTCTCTCTCTCTCTCTCTCTCTCTCTCTCTCTCTCTCTCTCTCTCTCTCTCTCTCTCTCTCTCTCTTAAGTAAGAAACAGGGTTGCTACTCATCATCTTGTCCTGGGTACTGTTATGACTCGGGTACTGAATATCATGGGAAACAAATTGCTTAGGTAACAAACAGCTTAAGTTATTCATCATCTTGGATAACAAAGAGCTTGGGTATTCATCATTTTGAGTGACAAACAGCCTTGGTATTCATCATATTGAGTGACAAACAGCCTTGGTATTCATCATCTTGGGTACTGAATGTCAGGGTTAAATTTCCATCAAAGCACCTCGTTACTGAGTACTTATTCCCTCCTGGTCGCTTGCAGTAGCAGGAGTGGTGGAATTTGCAACTATAGTACTATAAGAAAAAAAAGAGTAGTTGTAGCATTTGCAATAAGAGTACAAGAAGACCGCAATTGTAGTAGTATATACAGACCTGTAGACCTGCAGTTATAGCAGTATAAGAAGAAAAAGAGTAGTGGTACACTCTGAGAAAAAAAGGGTAGGAAAAGGGTAGAAAAAGGGTGTTTGTAGTGATGAAATACTGCTTCCCTTTTTCTACCTTTACAAATATACCCTTTTGCAACCCTAAATATACCCTTTTCCAACTGCAAATATACACTTTTCCAACCCAAATATACCCTTTCTCAACCCTCTCGTCTAAAAAGGGTAGATAAAGGGTAGATGAAGGGTATAATTGGCAGCATCTACCCTCCAGCCTGGACATAGGGTTTTAAAAGGGTAGTGATGGTGCGATGTAACAATTCGACCCTTAATATACCCCTTATTTCTGAGAGTGTAGCATTTGCAATTATATTAGAAGAAGAAGAAAAAGATGAAGCAAGAAGTAAGACGATCCTGCCGCTCAGCTTTACTCACTGTGCTGCACTAGGAAGCTATGGTGTGTAACTACTAACTAACACTATGGTGTATAAAATGAGGAAATAAATAATATATGAAAGATAACATTGAAAGAACAGACGACGACGGATAAGCAAACATTCACTCCTTAAATACGTCAACATGAACACCGATGCAAACTGATATTAACCCCTTCACGCCCACATTTTTCCTTTGATATATAAAATCGTCTGTTGTTAGCCATAAAATTACGAAAAAGTAACTTAATATACCTAATTATCTAGTAGACAAGGATACTAGACAGGTCATATCTATAAAACAGTGCATATATTCATTAAAGTCGTCTAATGGTGCCCAAATTACAATGGAAATTACGTTCTGGGCCTCAAGAGGTTAATAACACTTTATATTTTTTATTACACTTTATTTAACACTTTATTTACTTTTATCAACACTTTATACTTTATTTCTTTCCTTCTATTTCTGGAGAGCCAACCAAAGACTTGCTAGAGCGGAGATCGGTCCCCGGCACGGCACAGAGACTGCGGTAATAGGTTGTGTGTAGCCCTCCTTGTCTCGCTGTGTCCATAGGCCCCGCCAGCCCCGAGGGAGCTTACAGACTCTCGATATCTCCGGCGCAGCGCTCCTCGCATGGGCCAACCCGCCGGCCAGGGTGGAGGAAGGACAAGACTACGATTTTTCAAAGTATGAGAGAGAGAGAGAGAGAGAGAGAGAGAGAGAGAGAGAGAGAGAGAGAGAGAGAGAGAGAGAGAGAGAGAGAGAGAGAGAGAGAGAGAGAGAGACTATAAGAAAGAGAGGGAACAGTGAAAAAGATGTGGAAAGAGGGACAATGCAGTTTGCTCTGGGTCGATTGGCGAGCATTTGGCTACAAAAGAGTGGTTGGTCGCTGGCCTCTGGGCGCTCTCCTCTGCCTTGGGGCGGCGGCCTTTGCCTGTGTACTGTTTGTTTGCTCGTGCACTCTTTTGTTTCCTTCTGTCTTCACTTCCTCCTCTTTTTTTCTGTCTATAGTTTCCAGTTTATTTATAAGGATTCTGTCTTCTCTTCCTCTTCCTCTTCTTTTTCTGTCTATAGTTTCCAGTTTATTTATAAGGATTCTGTCTTCTCTTCCTCTTCCTCTTCTTTTTCTGTCTATAGTTTCCAGTTTATTTATAAGGATTCTGTCTTCACTTCCTCTTCCTCTTCTTTTTCTGTCTATAGTTTCCAGTTTATTTATAAGGATTCTGTCTTCTCTTCCTCTTCCTCTTCTTTTTCTGTCTATAGTTTCCAGTTTATTTATAAGGATTCTGTCTTCTCTTCCTCTTTCTTCTTTCTGTATAGTTTCCAGTTTATTTATAAGGATTCTGTCTTTTCTTCCTCTTCCTCTTCCTCTTCTTTTTCTGTCTATAGTTTCCAGTTTATTTATAAGGATTCTGTCTTCACTTCCTCTTCCTCTTCTTTTTCTGTCTATAGTTTCCAGTTTATTTATAAGGATTCTGTCTTACTTCCTCTTCCTCTCTCTTCTTTTTCTGTCTATAGTTTCCAGTTTATTTATAAGGATTCGTCTTCTCTTCCTCTCCTCTTCTTTTTCTGTCTATAGTTTCCAGTTTATTTATAAGGATTCTGTCTTCCTTCCTCTCCTCTTCTTTTTTTGTATAGTTTCCAGTTTATTTATAAGGTATTCTTCTCTTCCCCTTCCTCTTCTTTTTCTGTCTATAGTTTTCCATTTATTATAAGGTCTTTCTTCTCTTCCTCTTCTCTTCTTTTTCTGTCTATAGTGTTTTCCGTTTATTTAAAGGGTTTGTCTTCCTTCCCTTTTTTTTTCCTCCTCTTTTTCTTTTCTATAGTTTCCAGTTTATTTATAAGGAAATTTTGTCTTCCTTCACTCTTCTCTTCTTTTTCGTCTATAGGTTCCAGTTTATTTATAAGGATTTTGTCTTCTCTTCTTCCCCCTTCTTTTTCTGTCTATAGTTTCCAGTTTATTTATAAGGATTCTGTCTCACTTCCTCTTCCTCTTCTTTTTCTGTCTATAGTGTGTCCAGTATTATAAGGATTCTGTTTCTCTCCTCTTCCTCTTCCTTCTTTGGTCTATAGTTTCCAGTTTATTTAGGATTCTGTCTTCACTTCTCTTCCTCTTCTTTTTTGTCTATAGTTCCAGTTTATTTATAAGGATTCTGTCTTCCTTCCTCTTCCTCTTTTTCTGTCTATAGTTTCCAGTTTATTTATAAGGATTCTGTCTTCACTCCTCTTCCTCTTCTTTTTCTTGTCTATAGTTTCCAGTTTATTTATAAGGATTCTGTCTTCTCTTCCTCTTCCTCTTCTTTTTCTGTCTATAGTTTCCAGTTTATTTATAAGTATTCTGTCTTCTCTTCCTCTTCCTCTTCTTTTTCTGTCTATAGTTTCCAGTTTATTTATAAGGATTCTGTCTTCTTTCCTCTTCCACTTTTTTCTGTCTATAGTTTCCAGGTTATTTATAAGGATTCTTGCTTCTCTTCCTCTTCCTCTTCTTTTTCTGTCTATAGTTTCCAGTTATTTATAAGGATGCTGTCTTCACTTCCTCTCTCCCTCTTTTTCTGTCTATAGTTCCAGTTATTATAAGGATTCTGTCTTCACTCCTCTCCTCTTCTTTTTCTGTCTATAGTTTCCAGTTTATTTATAAGGATTCTGTCTTCACTTCCTCTTCCTCTTCTTTTTCTGTCTATAGTTTCCAGTTTATTTATAAGGATTCTGTCTTCACTTCCTCTTCCTCTTCTTTTTCTGTCTATAGTTTCCAGTTTATTTATAAGGGAATGTTAAAGAAAAGGTTAACAGGACTGCAAGCAAGTATAAGGCCGATAATTATAATTGTAATTGGGTGTCTTCGGTTCAATGCTCTATGATAATTAAGCGCATCGACAGTTTGAGCGTAGTGACAATATAGCGCAATAACATAGATTGTGTTCTGAGCCAGGGAATAGATACTGAAACACAATGATTCGCTATCCTATCACAAAGCTTACGAATAACTAAGTAGCCTATACATCAACAACAGCTATCTATATGAAATCATTTAATCGCTAATATGAACACTTCCTCAATCTAGCTACGATATAAGAAAAACTTTATCTTGAGTCGATTTTTATATATTTTGAAGTTTCTTTCGTGCTTTTCTCTTCAAGGTCAAGTGATGGAAGATAAGGTTTTATATATTTTGTAGTGTCTTTCATGCCTCTTCAAGGTCAAATGATTACAGATAAGGTATCGTGTGTTGGTCTCGGTGTCACGTGTCGATAAGGTGCTGCGTGCAAGGCAGGGGCGTGAGGAACAGGTGGAGGAAGAACATCACGTAGGAATTAGAACACAAACTCCTTTGTTATCATGCGTTTGGATCAAGTTTGTAACGTGTCTTGCAAGGCGCCTGACCTGGAGTTTCTATTGATGTCTTTTTTTTCTCTCTCTCTCTCTCTCTCTCTCTCTCTCTCTCTCTCTCTCTCTCTCTCTCTCTCTCTCTCTCTCTCTCTCTCTCTCTCTCTCTCTCTCTCTCTCTCTCGCTCTCGTAACCTCATCTCTAGCACCATTTGATCATGTGTAATATAGATTTTCGTCCATTTCCGGACAAGTATTGGATTATGATGAGAAATTAATGTATATATAATAGGTGTGATGTGAGAGAGAGAGAGAGAGAGAGAGAGAGAGAGAGAGAGAGAGAGAGAGAGAGAGAGAGAGAGAGAGAGAGAGAGAGAGAGAGAGAGAGAGAGAGAGAGAGAGAGAATACCGATACAGTGGTGATGGTGGTGGTAATGGTTTGCAAATATGATAATTATGTTTGTAGTGGCGGAAAGTTTACGAGGATAGTGGTTGTAGTAGTTAACATAGGGGGCAGTGGTTGTAGTAGTTAACATAGGGGGCAGTGGTTGTAGTAGTTAACATAGGGGGCAGTGGTTGTAGTAGTTAACATAGGGGGCAGTGGTTGTAGTAGTTAACATAGGGGGCAGTGGTTGTAGTAGTTAACATAGGGGGCAGTGGTTGTAGTAGTTAACATAGGGGGCAGTGGTTGTAGTAGTAGTTGTGGTGGTGGTTTGCAGAGATAGTAAGTACATAGTAGTAAACCTAAAGCGAGTATTTATAGATTACGGGAATGATAGTAGATTAGTGGTAGTGATAGTATTAGTTATAGTATGTGATAGTAGGTAGATTAGTGGTCAGATCTTGAGTTATTATGGTAGTTAGTAATGGTAGTGGAGATTATAAGTGGTTATGATGAGTGTTTGTCGAGTGGATCGTTTAAAAAGTGTATTTAAATAGTTATATACTTTAATTATAATATACAAGGCCTAAGGTATACTATTTTGGCGCTATCTCAATATTTACGAGCATATCAACCCTATTTTCCTATTAATTGATGCATATTTCTTATCGCTATCACCTCTTTTAGTCCAATCCGGGCGTTTGAGTGGATGAGAGTGCGTGTGTGTATCAATACGGTCACTCCCAACCCTGGATAACTTATTGCTTTATAGTAGAGTGCATAACATAAAGGACGACGAATGGTGATGCATTATTACTAGGTTTAATATCACGATGAGAGGCGACTAAATATATGTGTGATTTTAATGTCTTTTTATTTCATGAATCGTTCATATTTTATTCATGTTATATTTTGTTTACTATTGATTACTCTTTTTATATATTGGACGTTTAGAGAGAGAGAGAGAGAGAGAGAGAGAGAGAGAGAGAGAGAGAGAGAGAGAGAGAGAGAGAGAGAGAGAGAGAGAGAGAGAGAGAGAGAGAGAGAGAGAAGAGAGAGAGAGAGAGGTGCATCATTTTGTAAGTCGTTATCAGAGTGAGTAGATACCAATGATAACTTTCACATTATAGATAACCTTTAATTAAATCCCTTCCCGCAGACCTCTATCGGTTTTATTACGGCTGAGCACATCCCTTCGTGGGGGTCTTTTTGGGTTACCATTATAGGGGGCTTGCTTACTACGTATCAGGTTAGGAGGTTATAATGCGGGGTTAGGTTTAGTTTTTAAATGCCCTTCACTCTTACGTTTCGAGATAGGGTGCCTTGATTTGTGCCTTCATAATATAGTTGACTCCAAATCGCTGGATGATAGACTAACCTAACCTAACCTAACCTAACTTAACCTAACCTTCATAATATAGTTGACTGCAAATCGCGGGATGAAAGACTAACCTAACCTAACCTAACCTTCATAGTATTGTCGACTGCAAATCGCTGGATAATAGACTAACCTAACCTAACCTAACCTTCATAATATAGTTGACTGCAAATCGCGGGATGAAAGACTAACCTAACCTAACCTTCATAATATAGTTGACTGCAAATCGCTGGATAATAGACTAACCTAACCTAACCTAACCTTCATAAAATTGTTGACTGCAAATCGCGGGATGAAAAACACTAACCTAACCTAACCTAACCTTCATAGTATAGTTTATTGCAAATCGCGGGATGCCAGGACTAAACCGAAAAATGAACCTAACCTAACCTTCATAATATAGTTGACTGCAAATCGCGGGATGCCAGGACTAAACCAAAAAATGAACCTAACCTAACCTTCATAATATAGTTGACTGCAAATCGCGGGATGCCAGGACTAAACCAAAAAATGAACCTAACCTAACCTTCATAATATAGTTGACTGCAAATCGCGGGATGCCAGGACTAAACCGAAAAAATACCCAGTTTCATCCTTCCATCACTACGTCCTCCCGTTCGTAATAACTTCTCTTTTCTCCTACTTTTTATTATTCCTTTTCTTTTGCCTTTTCAATTCTCCTTTAAATTCTTATCAGTGTCTCCCTATCTATCCCATTCCTTCTCAGCCTTAATTTCTTTCATGTTTGCCTTCCTATATAATTTTCCTCCTTGCATTCTTTCGGCCTTTCATTCAACTATTTATTCCTTGTTTTCTTCCCTTCATCTCTTGCATCCTTTCGTCCTTCCTTCCTTCCTTCCTTCCTTCCTTTTTATTTTCATTTCCTCGCTCTTCCATTCACATTTCCCACATCTTCTGTCTCCCTCCCCCTTCCCTTTCCCTCCCCCCCTTTCTCCCTCTCTCCTTCTCTCTCTCACTCCCTCAAGATGACGCAGGCAATATCGTAACGCAACAGTAACTCTGAACACAGTGTAAAGACAAACAACAGTTAATCATAAAGTATTTTTTTCTTTGGAATTAGAAGTAAATTGGGAAGATTGGATTAGCGCCTTGCCGTCTTCAGGAGGTGGTGGAGGAAGAGGAATAGAGAGAAAACAGGAGGAGGAGGAGGAATTAGAAGGAGGAAGCAGGAGGAGGAGGAAGAAGAAGGAGAAGGAGGAGAATAATAGTTGCAAGAAAGAAAAGTAGACAGCTGTACAAAGTAAAGAAAAACAGGAAGAGGAGGAAGAAGAATATGAAGAGTAGGAATAGGAAGCAGACAACGAAGAAAAGGGAGAAGTAGTGTAAAGAGGTGAAAGAAATGGAGATATATGATAAATACAATCATAAGGAGAGTCATAAAATACAAAGGAGTTGGAGGAGAGGGAAGAAGAAGAGGAGGAGGAGGAAGGAGGAGGAGGAGGAAGGAAGAGGAGGAATAGGGAGGAAGGAGGAGGAGGAATAGGGAGGAAGGAGGGGGAGGAGGAATAATAGGGAGGAAGGTAGAGGAGGAGGAGGAGGAGGATTTTACATAGGATTACATAGAAATAACAGACACCAGGAGACCTATTGGTCCATAGCGAGGGTATCTGCTGAACTACATACTACTAACTATCAACTACTTGTAAGAAAACAGTTGGAAAATGATACCACGTCCCTAAAGAGGATAGGAACATGGAAGTTTCATAGTGCAGAATGATAGGATATGAAAAATACTAACTACAACTACCACTACCACTACAACTAATCGATACGGGGGACTAGATACGAAATTCGCACTATCAATACCCATTTACTTTACAGTGTGCGTCAAATCTGTTTTTGAATGTAGTTATTGTGTTGGCTCCGACAACATTTGCTGATAACTTGTTCCATCGATCAACGACTCTAACATTGAAATAATTTTTACGGAGATCGGTGATGCAACGTTGACCGTTTAGTTTCAAACCATTATTTCTTGTTATCACTTGAGTTGAAAGCTCGAATAGGTTCTCTTGATTAATGACATCAAAACCTTTTAGGATCTTAAAGGTTTGTTAGTGCGGGTTTTGTTGTTGCACCGGTTGTCATGCACTTTCGTCATGCATGGGTTGGAATAATCAGTCGGTTATCTTTCTTGGTTTAATAAAGGATAACAAAGTACTTTCATTCACTTGTAGTGTTCAGGAACTCTCTTTTTCTCGTGTTCAACTCGCGTGTAGAATGTTCAAGGTCTATCACTCTGTGTCTCGTGTTCACTCGTCTCTCGTGTTCACTCGTAATGCTGGTCTTTGCCCACGGTGTCGTGTGGGCAAACTTGCCCACACGACAACGGGTCGCGTGTGGGACTCTACGCACGGTCACGTGTGTGTCTTACGTGGACCAAAAGTTCTCTGCCTCAAGAATGAAACTTTTTTCACATCTAACCTATAACCATGACGTCACGCTTGCGTCACGGTTTGGAGGACCTATTAAACACAAGACATGTACTGTTCTCCCCTTTTCCTTCAGCCAATCATGAAAGCTAAGGGAAGGCTGAATTTACACTTTTTGTTATCTATGCCTTAATCTTTGTTTGACAAGCTGGAAGAATTATCGGTTTTACAAGAGTTCTGGCGTACCTTTTTCTCTCTCTCTCTCGCTAATAAATCATTCTAGCTAACTTTTTTCTATCCTTATTCAGACTAAAACACCTATTACAGGTTTCTATCAAGTCCCCACGGATTCTACGATCCTTTAAGGAAAACATATTAAGTTTCCGCAGTCTCTCTTCATAAGATGAATTTCGCAGAGATGGAATTTGTTTGGTTGCTCTTCTTTGCACTGATTCCAATTTGGCTTGATCTTTTACGAAACAGGGCGACCAGAATTGAACGGCATATTCCAAGTGCGGCCTAACCAAGGACGTGTATATTGTGTCATTACTTTCGGAGTTTTATGTTCAAAGTTACGTTTAATAAAGCCCAACATCATATTTGCCTTTTTACTGGCAGCTAGGCAATGCGGACTGGTTTTCAGATCATTACTGATGATGACACCTAAATCCTTTTCCTGCTGTACTTCAGTTAACGATTTATTTTGCATTTGATAGTTATATTGAGGTTATCGTTGCCTATATGCATTACTTTACATTTATCGGAATTGAATTTTAATAGCCATTTATCACTCCAATCTGATAGTTTGTCGAGATCACTTTGTATGAGTTCGCAGTTTTCTCTGGTATATGCTTTACCGCCTAATTTGGTGTCATCTGCAAATTTCGATATTTTAGATACAAGTCCGCAGTCCAGATCGTTGATATATATCAGAAAAAGAGTAGGACCCAAGACCGAGCCCTGAGGCACCCCACTAGTAACATCTAACCAATCAGATGCCTCGCCATTTATTACTACCCGTTGTTTACGATTTGAAAGCCGATCGCCAATCCATGAACATAATTGCTCTCCTAAGCCATGTGCCCTTAGCTTGGTCAACAGTCGCTTATGGGGAACTGTATCGAAGGCTTTCTGAAAATCAAGGTATATTACATCCGAGGGAATTTTAGCGTCCCAGTTTGAATAAATGACATTAAAAAAATCAAGTAGGTTTGTTAAGCAGGATCTCTTATTTCGAAATCCATGCTGGGAGTTTAGTATTGAGATATTTTCATCGAGAAAAGACACTATTTTATCCCGCAATATTTTCTCAAATAGTTTAACAATCACGGACGTCAGACTAATTGGGCGATAATTACTTGCGAGGCTCTTACTCCCTTTCTTGAATATCGGTGTAACATTAGCTAATTTCCACATACTAGGAACATTTTTTTCACTTAGCGATTTATTGAAAATAATCTTTAATGGGAGCGAAAGTTGACTGTGACATTCGCGAAGTAGTCGCGGCGAGATTTTGTCCACCCCCACGGATTTTGCTGGGTCAAGTTTCAGCAAATACTTTGATATTTCGTCTACTGTTATCTCTCCTATTACCAGTCTATCCCTTTCGAGGAGGAGGAGGAGGAGGAGGAGGAGGAGGAGGAGGAATAGGGAGGAATGTGAAGGAGGAGGAGGAGGAATAGGGAGGAAGGTGGAGGAAGAGGAGGAAGGTGGAAGAGGAAGAGGAAGAGGAAGAGTTGTGTGAGTGGAAGTTCCTGGGCACGGCATGAT
This sequence comes from Chionoecetes opilio, assembly GCA_016584305.1. NCBI lineage: Eukaryota > Metazoa > Arthropoda > Malacostraca > Decapoda > Majidae > Chionoecetes > Chionoecetes opilio. The sequence goes on from JACEEZ010000216.1 coordinate 12,099, forward strand.
GGTCGTCGTTCCTCATGAAGCAGTTGTCGTCCAGCTCCTCCGCTTCCTGGCACTCCATCAAGGCAGCTGCACGACACGGGACACAGCTGGTCACTACACACACACACACACACACACACACACACACACACACACACACACACACACACACACACACACACACACACACACACACACACACACACACACACACACACACACACACGCACGCACGCACGCACGCACGCACCACACACACACACACACACCACACACACACACACACACACACACACACACGCACGCACGCACGCACGCACACACACACACACACACACACACACACACACACACATACACACACATACGTCTCTACACATTTCGATTCGTATTTTTAGATTTCCAGATGATATACATTCGTTTTTTCATCTCTCTCTCTCTCTCTCTCTCTCTCTCTCCCTCTCTCTCTCTCTCTCCTCTCTCTCTCTCTCTCTCTCTCCTCTCTCTCCTCTCTCTCTCTCTCTCTCTCTCCTCTCTCTCTCTCTCTCTCTCCACACGCAAACCAAAAAAATACACTCCACACTCTTCAAGAAAAAGAAACACGATAGCAACTCTTTAATCCAGAAAACAACAACAAAATACCTCCAAAATGCCGCTTATAAAATATTTCCTGAAAATAATGAACCAGCAAGACTGTCTACTGAGACCTCGAGGCACGTTCGTGAAGAATAAAACGAAACATAGCAAGAAGAATCTGATTTTAATGGAAACGTGAGTAACCGGAAAGAAAATATCAAGAAAAACAGAGTAGCAGAGAAAAGACACAATAAGGTTTTGTTATTCTGTTACCTGACTTTTGATACTTTGTTTTCTAGTTACTTTCTTTCTGACATTGAGTGGCGTGGAGGCGTTGTGCGAAAAGTTAGGTTAGGTTATTCTTTTACCTTATTTTTGATATTTTGTTTCTTTGTTACTTTCTTATATACATTGGGAGGCGTGGAGGCGTGACTGGTGTAGTACTGCAGGTGGTCTTTCTTACATACATTGGGAGGCGTGGAGGCGTGACTGGTGTAGTACTGCAGGTGGTCTTTCTTACATACATTGGGAGGCATGGAGGCGTGACTGGTGTAGTACTGCAGGTGGTCTTTCTTACATACATTGGGAGGCATGGAGGCGTGACTGGTGTAGTACTGCAGGTGGTCTTTCTTACATACATTGGGAGGCATGGAGGCGTGACTGGTGTAGTACTGCAGGTGGTCTTTCTTACATACATTGGGAGGCATGGAGGCGTGACTGGTGTAGTACTGCAGGTGGTCTTTCTTACATACATTGGGAGGCATGGAGGCGTGACTGGTGTAGTACTGCAGGTGGTCTTTCTTACATACATTGGGAGGCATGGAGGCGTGACTGGTGTAGTACTGCAGTGGTCTTTCTTACATACATTGGGAGGCATGGAGGCGTGACTGGTGTAGTACTGCAGGTGGTCTTTCTTACATACATTGGGAGGCAGAGAGGCGTGAACGAGTGTAGTACTGCAGGTGTCTTTCTTACATACATTGGGAGGCATGAGGCGTGAACTGGTGTAGTACTGCAGGTGGTCTTTCTTACATACATTGGAGTCATGAGCGTGACTGTGTAGTAACTGCAGGTGGTCTTCTTACATACATTGGGAGCATGGAGCGTGACTGGTGTAGTACTGCAGGTGTCTTCTTAATACATTGGGAGGCATGGAGGCGTGACTGGTGTAGTATGCAGGTGTCTTTCTACAAACATTGGGAGCATGGAGGACGTGACTGGTGTATGTACTGCAGGTGGTCTTTCTACATACATTGGGAGGCATGGAGCTGACTGGTGTATAACTGCAGTGTCTTTTTACAACATGGGAAGCATGGAGGCGTGACTGGTGTAGTCTGCAGGTGGTCTTTCTTACATACTTGGAGGCATGGAGGCGTGACTGGTGTAGTACTGCAGGTGTCTTTCTTACATACATTGGGAGCGTGGAGGCGTGACTGGTGTAGTACTGCAGGTGGTCTTTCTTACATACTTGGAGGCATGGAGGCGTGATGGTGTAGTACTGCAGGTTGGTCTTTCTTAATACATTGGGAGGCATGGAGGCGTGACTGGTGTAGTACTGCAGGTGGTCTTTCTTACATACATTGGGAGGCGTGGAGGCGTGACTGGTGTAGTACTGCAGGTGGTCTTTCTTACATACATTGGGAGGCATGGAGGCGTGACTGGTGTAGTACTGCAGGTGGTCTTTCTTACATACATTGGGAGGCATGGAGGCGTGACTGGTGTAGTACTGCAGGTGGTCTTTCTTACATACATTGGGAGGCATGGAGGCGTGACTGGTGTAGTACTGCAGGTGGTCTTTCTTACATACATTGGGAGGCGTGGAGGCGTGACTGGTGTAGTACTGTAGGTGGTGTGGCAGACGGACCCTAAGAGAGCAGCTGTAGGGGTACGTAGTCTTTTTTACCTCCGCCAACGAAGTTGGAGGGGTTATGTTTTCACCCCGATCTGTCTGTCTGTCTGTCTGTCTGTCTGTCTGTCTGTCTGTTTGTTAGTGTACAGGATTTCTCGAAAAGTTACGAATAGATTTGGACCAAACTCGGTATACCAAGTCTATTTGGTATAAGGAAGAACGGATTTACTTTTGGATGAAATCTATTGACAACTGTTGCCATGGCAACCAATTGATGAAATATTCGGCCGGAGGTATGCGCTCATACTGAGTGCATATATATATATATATATATATATATATATATATATATATATATATATATATAATATATATATATATATATATATATATATATACACGTATATTTGATGAAATATTCGGGCGGAGGTATGCGCTCTACTGAGTGCCCCCCCCCTAGTTTTATCATGCTTTAGCAGTCATGGGTTCTTTCTTTTTACAGCCACGATCTCTCTATTCCGTATAGGTCACTGGCTGATTTTAAAGTATTTGTATTGGTTGTGGTTTTTCGCAGGGTTTACGTGAGGGAGGATGGTGAGGGTGTGAAATACTTCTTCTTTAAGTTTGTGAGTTTAAAGGAAACTTCCTATGACTGGTCCCTGCGATAAATTGTTGTGGACAGAGAGAGAGAGAGAGAGAGGAGAGAGAGAGAGAGAGAGAGAGAGAGAGAGAGAAACAAGCTACGTGACAGCTATAGAGAGTGGTAGAAGCCGTTCCAGTAATTCTCAAGCGGTGAAAGAAACTCTATTACTCTGCGCACCAATGTTTGATGTAGTATGTTGATCGCCCTATCAGTGTTTGCCACGCGTCGGGTCTGGTGTATGGAGGCAGCTTCATGCACTGCCTTGCCTTCCCTTTTTAACGCTGACTGAGCCCTGAAGAGTTAAACACATTATAAGATTTAAAAAAAAGTATAATAGTTAACTAACGAAAAACAACAACACCCATTAGCTTAAGTTTACGTCAAGTCAAATAGATAATAACAGTAAAAAAAACCTGTTTGTACAATACAGCTATACCCCAATAATAGTCAACAGTTTATTCTACCAGCCTTAGACGGTTCAGTTCAATGGTTCTTGCTATCCACATCACCACTGGCGGCTCCTTTCTAACGCGTATGAGACAAGTTGAGTACCTCCATAAGACACACTCCAGACGGGACTCTTTTGGCACCCCTAAGACTGAAGCCTTTTTCTTTTCTTTCTTTTCTTCCGTTTGAGCCTATAGCGCCTGTAGGCTATTCTTTATCACCCCAACTTGTCTCATACGCGTTAGAGTGGAGCCGCCAGTGGTGATGTGGATAGCAAGAACCATTGAACTAAACCGTCTAAGGCTGGTAGAATAAACTGTTGACTATTATTGGGGTAAAGCTGTATTGTACAAACAGGTTTTTTTACTGTTATTATCTATTTGACTTGACGTAAACTAAGCTAATGGGTGTTGTTGTTTTTCGTTAGTTAACTATTATATTTTTTTTTAAATCTTATAATGTGTTTAACTCTTCAGGGCTCAGTCAGCGTTAAAAAAAAACTAGAGCTAATTTGCTTTTTATTTTGACATCAATAGTTTAGTAATATGCCTTGGTACATATAGTCATACATATTTCATTCTTTATTTAAGTTCTCTGATGATGGATAGCAAGTTCTAGGTATATAGGCGCATTTGCAGTCTCCTCACGTTCTTGTATTCTCCATCAGTGCTAGAAAATACAAAGGTTCTTTCTTCCTATTCTCCTCCTCCTCCACATCTCTTTTTCTTCCTTCTACCACTCCTCCTCCTCCTCCTCCTCCTCCTCCTCCTCCTCCTCCTCCTCCTCCTCCTCCTCCTCCTCCTCCTCCTTCCTCCAAACACTACCACACCCCATGTTTCATCTCCACCACCACCACCACCACCACCACACCACCACCACCACCACCACCACCACCACTACCACCATACCACCCTCCCCTCCCCTACCCCACCATCCCCCATCCATGCTACCCTTCCCTTCCTTCCCCTACCCCCATCATCGCCCCTTCCCCCTCTCTGCCACTCTAATGAAACTGCCAGCATCGTTTCGCCATATTATCCGCATCGTAATGTTATCTGGCCTGCATTCGCTTGCTAATTACCACCAGGTTGTATTGGATGGGAGAAAACACCGGAGGCAAAACGAGGCTGTTATACCTGAGCTGAGCCTTCGTTACCGTTCACCTCCATGACGCTAAATTATCCTCCTGTTTACCTGTCTTTATCTGTGTTTACCTGTCTATCTGTCTGTTTGTCTGTTGGTTTATCTGTGTTTATCTGTATCTGTCTGTTTACCTGTCTGTTTGTCTGTTGGTTTATCTGTTTATCTGTCTATCTGTCTGTTTATCTGTTTACCTGTCTTTTTACCTGTCTTTACCTGTCTGTTTATCTGTCTGTTTACCTGTCTGTGCCTGTTTATATGTCTGTTTATCTGTCTTTACCTGTCTGTTTATCTCTGTTTATCTCTGTTTATCTGTCTTTACCTGTCTGTTTATCTGTTTACCTGTCTGTTTACCTGAATGTTTGTCTGTCTTTATCTGTGTTTACCTGTCTTTATCTGTGTTTACCTGTCTGTTTACCTGTCTTTATCTCTGTTTACCTGTCTGTTTACCTGTCTATCTGTGTTTACCTGTCTTTATCTGTGTTTACCTGTCTGTTTATCTCTGTTTACCTGTCTATTTACCTGTCTTTATCTGTCTGTTTGTCTGTTTATCCGCTTATCTGTCTGTTTATCTGTGTTTGTCTGTCTATTTACCTGTGTTTACCTTCTGTTTACCTGTCTTTACCTGTGTTTACCTGTCTGTTTATCTGTCTTATTACCTGTCTTTATCTTTCTGTTTATCTGTCTGTTTATCTGTTTATTTGTCTGTTTACCTGTCTTTATATATCTGTTTAGCTGTCTTTACCTGTCTGTTTATCTGTTTATTTGTCTGTTTACCTATCTTTATCTGTCTTTTTACCTGTCTTTATCTTTCTGTTTATCTGTTTATTTGTCTGTTTACCTGTCTTTATCTGTGTTTATCTGTCGTTACCTGTCTGTTTATCTCTGTTTACCTGTCTGTTTACCTGTCTTTATCTGTCTGTTTATCTGTTTATCTGTCTTTACCTGTCTTTATCTGTCTGTTTTTCTGTCTTTCTACTTGTATTGAGTGTGATACCTGCTTGATTTTCTTTTTCATATTTCTACTCTGGTGTCACTCGTTTGTTTGGGATATGGTATGCTTTGTATACGTATCATAATAGTAGCTGATCTATCTACACGTATATCTATCTATCTATATGTATCAGAATAGTAGCTGATCTATCTACACGTATATCTATCTATCTATATGTATCAGAATAGTAGCTGATCTATCTACACGTATATCTATCTATCTATATGTATCATAATAGTAACTGATCTATCTACACGTATATCTATCTATCTATATGTATCATAATAGTATATATCTACTCGTATATCTATCTATCTTCATCCTAAACAATAACCAAAACTAAAGTATCACAAAGGCAACAACAATAGTGATTTGTACTGTGTGCACTTACAGCAACCACAAAAAATATTGATAATAATAACTAATACATTATATTCCACCATGACAACAACAACAACAATAACAACAATGACAACAACAAATGATAACAGCAATGAATGCGTGAATTTAAAAGACATTTCTTTCAGTGACTTTAACCCCTTCACACCCAGATCTTTCCTTTGCCATATAAAATCGTCTGTTGTTAGCCATAAAATTACGAAAAGTGACTTGATATACTAAATTAGCTAGTGGACAAGGATATTAAACAGGTCATATCTATAGATTATTGCATATATTCCCTAAAAATCGTCTAATGGTAGCCAAATTAGGACACATAGGGGAGGCGGTGGCCGAGTGGTTAGCGTCTTGGAGTGCTGAACTCAATGTCCCGAGTTCGAATCCTGCCGGGGGCAACTCTTTCAAGAGCCTGGTAGGGGAGCAGAAGGTCCCGAGTTCAAGTCTCATCAAGGAGCAACTATCAAAGCCATTGTCGAGTGGCTGAAGCAACCCACATGCAGCATATACCTGTCTGCCGATTGCGAGTGTGACGGTGGACTCTAGGGGCTGCATGCGCCTTAACTGAAGATTTGAACATCACAGAAAATGGAATCTTCACCTGAGACCACAGGTGTCACTATAAAAATCCAGCCTGCGCCACCATCGGGTGAGATCGACCAATATCAAGACTCTCCATATGCCTACAGGCGCTATAGGCTACAACGTAAAAAAAAAAAAAAAAAAAAAAAAAAAGTAATAATAAATAAAAAAAAAAATACAATGAAAATTACGTTAGGGGTCTCAAGGGGTTAATAACAATCATGAACTGAAATTTTAATAAAGAAAAGAAAAACACGTGTCTAATAATGTCATTAATGCAAAATAAAGTAAAGAATAAAAAAAGGAAGCCAGAATAATCCCCGGCTTAGCAACGTTATTAACTCGGCCAGACTCAAAGGTTGCTGAAATCGTACAATTTCATTACATATTCTGTTCTTCCACGTAAACATTTGGTTCGGTCTTTTTTTTTTTTTTTTTTTTTTTTTATATAATGTCATTCAGGTAATGGTTTTCGTGCACTTAGGTTCGATAGCTTCGTTTAATGTCACTGTGTGTTTATCAATATTTTTTTTCACTTTCGTTTTCATTAGAGGAAATTTTTACATGCATTTGTATTTATCGTTTTTTTGTGTGTGTTTGTATATATGTGGATTTGTGTGTGTGCGTGTGTGTGTGTGTGTGTGTGTGTATGTGTGTGTGTGTGTGTGTGTGTGTGGGTGTGTGTGGGTGGGTGTATGTGGATTTTTTTTTTTTTGTGTGTGTGTGTGTGTGTGTGTGTGTGTGTGTGTGTGTGTGTGTGTGTGTGTGTGTGTGTGTGTGTGTGTGTGTTTCAATTATTTTTCAGTAACAATAATTTCTTTGTATATTCAAGTATGTCGTAATTATCCTTTTTTAATTTCGTATTTGTACACTCGTTTCACACTGCCTGAGTGACTTGGGCTTGACAATGTACTCCATACTCCACTGACGAGCAAATTACCTCTACGGTCAGAGTGGAACCAGCATCCATCACGCCCGGTGACTGCTGGTGGGATAACACGTCAACCCCCGTGACATGACAGCAGGCAATGCCCCCCCCACCCTCCCTATGGTCCCTCTTCCCGCTTTTTTGGGGACTCTGAATAGCCCCGTAACCACCGTGCTATCACCTTCTTCCTTGCTATCACCCTGCTTCTTCGTTCTACCACTGCCCCTGCTCTTCCTCCTTCTCTTCTTCCTCCTACGTAATCCTCTTCCTCTTCTCCTTCCGCCTCCACCTCCTTCCTCCAAACACTACCACACCCCATGTCTCATCTCCAACCCCTCCCCCCTCCCTCCATCATCCCCCCGCCACAC
>JACEEZ010000218.1:0-12274 GCA_016584305.1 Chionoecetes opilio
TCCATGGTGTGGTCAATCAAAGCATAAAAGAGCTTTGGGGTTTTCCCTCTTGAAAAAGCTTGGGAAAATTTTTTTTATGTCTACACGAAATTTGGGGATGAGGGAAAACCTTCTTGTAGGGAAATTCCATTCCCTTTAGAGGGGTTTTCCAAAACTTCACTTTTCCCCCTTGGGGAAAATCTAGGGCCCCAGCAAGGGGCTGTGCATTTCCTGACTGATGAATTTGGGGGCCCTGTTTTGGGCTGGCCCCTTTTCTTTAAAGTCTGTATCCATTTGGGGGGTTTTCCTCCCTGTTCGAATCTGATTCACTTTAAAACCCTTTCAATTGGGAAAAATTTTAAAATGGGAAAACCCAACCCTGTGGCACAGGGGCCCGTGGCAAAAAAAACGAATACTTTTAAAGGGGGAAACCCGATTTTAAACTCCCCCTTTTTTCCCGAAAATCCTTTGATGTTAAATGAGCAGAAAGTAGCATTTGTACTTTTTGTCCTTTTGGGGTTCCCGGGCCAACCATTGGGGAACCGAAAGCCATTTCCTTTTTGGGCCTTTTTTCCCAAAGCACCAATTTCATTCAAGTGGTTTTACACAAAAGGGGGTTTCATGGGTAAAAACCCTGAGGGGGGGCCCACTTCTTAAACTTGACACCTATCGGCACTTGAAGTAAAAAGGGAAAATAAACTGTTTAAAAAATTTTTTTTTAAAAGGTTTTTTTTCAGACTGTCCCGGGGGGAAAATTCAACATAAATTTAACAAAAACTGTCCGATGCATTTCCCCCAAAAAAGTTACGGCGTTCCATCACAAACCCGGGAAAAAGGTTAAATTTTATTTCGGGGTAAACCAAATAAAAATTTGGACTACCACTAAATCAACCCCATCATATTTTGGCAAAGAAAAATAAAAAGTTTAAAAAAAATGTACATCAGTAGGGAAAAAAGGGGCTACACAGCCCTCCCCAACCCCCCCCCCCGCCAAAATACTCAGGGGGGCCGGCACAAAACCCTCCCACTGCCCCCCACTTTCCAAAAACTGACTTTTAAAAAAACCCCCAAATTTCCCTAAAAGGCTTGGGAAAAGAAAAAATTAAAAAGTTTAAAAAAGAAAAAACCCTTTGGTGAAAACCCATTTCTGCTTTTTTTTTTTACCCCCCTATTTTTTTTATAAATTTTGGGGTCTGGGTTCTTCCCCAAAATTGGGGCGTGATAGAGTAATTAACATCAGTTTTAGTTCACAGGGTTTGATTTCCTATAAACACTTCATTTAGTCCGAACCATATCTTTTGATTTTTTTTGTCGCCCAGTGTAATACACCTAAATATTTCCAAAAAAATACCAAAATACAAACCCAAATTTTAAAACCCAAATGCCCCCCTAAAAAAAACGTTTTAAAAAAAAATTATTTTATTTTCTCTTGATACCTTTTTTTTTAGGGGTATTTTCATGTATTTCGGTTATTTTCTGTAATTTTCGTATTAAAAAACGCCGTTGTCGCGTTTGTTTTGATTTGGATCTGCCCCAGGCCCCTGGGCTGGGGGGGGCGCGGGGGCCCGGCATTTGTGTTGGCCACTTTTTGCTCTGGGCCCCAAAAGTATCTCTGTCCCAGTCCCAAAAAGCAAAACCGGCCCAGTCCACGGGTAAAAATGGGGCTAGGTGACCGTAAACTTTTTTCCCTTTTCAAAGGGGGGCAAAACGAAAACCCCCAAAGAAAACCTCCCAAAAACCTGGCCCGACCCCCCCCCAAATTTTTGAAGATTTTTTTTTTAAAAAAAAAAATAGTTTCAAAAATTTAAGAATTTTTTAAAAAATTAAAAAAATAACATTTTTTTTAATTTAGGGCCAAAAATTTGAGAAAAATTTGGCCCCCCAAAAATTTAAAAAGTTTATTTGGATAAAAAAGAAGGGATAAAAAGGGGCCCCTGAAGCAGGGGGATTTTATTGGGCCCTTCGGAAAGGGGGGGGGAGGGGGGGGGGGGGGGGGCCAAGGGGAATCCGGGTTTGGGGGGGAAAGGAAAGGCTGGGGGGAGCTAAGTGGGCCCCTACAGCTGGGGATCTGCGGAAGAGGTCAGGAAATTTGTTGAAAATCAAGCATTTTGAGGGGCATTTTGAGGCCTTAGGAGGGATATGATATATTGCACTAATTTGATATACAATGGTCAAACGAGGCCGTGTGCCCCCCCCCCCCCCCTATACGTATACATCAGTGTTCGGAAGTGAGAGAAGCGGGCGACCACACGCACTTATACTACACACCCACACATGACTCCCTCTACAGCGCTGCTTACATTTACGTTAATTTCGCGTACAATTTACTTTGGTGAATAATCTGGAATTATAACAATAGCAAAATTGCAATGTGTTTCGGAGGGCCTACGCCAAACCCCTGAGACTTTCTCACCGAACCCCTGGGGTTCGATCGAACCCAGGTTAAGAACCACTGTCGTAGCCGAAACGCTGTGTGACAACACGCGCACTTTTTGACACCACTACGGGCATCTTTTGGTAGCAAAATACCAAAAGATGCCGGAAAATATCGCTCGTGTGACACGGCCTTATACATCATAACATCAGCTGTTTTAATCGTTTGTGGGGATCAGTCACTCTACCTCCGTAGTTTGAGTTCAGAAAATATTAACAAGGGAAAAAGGGACTGGTGCAAGGAAACCTAAAAAAATCTAGAAAGAAAAGAGGCAACTCTCAAAAGAAGACAAGTCTCGGCCAAGAAAACAACGCTTCAGTTTCTAAATGGCTGAAGGTAAGTCACTTAGCGTGTTCAGTAGCAACTTCAGGTTCTTGGAACCACCTTAATTGTCTCTGTGCAATTTCAATACAATATTGTAGAATGATGAGGCTGTTGTACACCATTCGCCTTTTCCCTTCATACTACACTATTGTACAATGATGAACAGCATCATTGAAACACCATTATTACCATTTCCTTCACTGTATATTATATTCACATGGTACTTGTAAAGTGAAGAATATTAGGCAAAGTCAATGTTTAACTCGTTGTATAATATATATTTTCTGATCATCATTAATCTGGTCCCCAATGTTCCACTTTATAAAAAAAACGTGTTATGTGCATTTCTTGTTTTAACATTTTGTTTATTTCATGTAGGGACAGGCGTGGGGATTTTGGGCATTGTACGTAGGGACACGGTAGGCACTTTTTCATGGTTTCTGTAGAGATTTTTGGACCAAATATGAGTGTTTTGAGTTTACACCAGAGTTGTTAACTGTACGTAATTATCGTTTTTGTACGATAATTGACTATCTGTACGATGACAATACATGGTTGAGAATCGTACAGGGAAAATACGAAAATTGGCTCACAAATAAAATTTACATTTAGTCATACAAAAATTATCATCGTTCAAAAAAAAAAAAAAAAACTGCTGTCAACTTCCACGAAAGAGAGAGAGAGTTTTGAGTTTGACTTTTGGTCCTTTGTATGACATGGACTTGGAGCGTTGCTTGCCGCATTGGAACGCGATTGTGAGAGGGTATTTAGCAAGGTTAACCTTACCAAAAACAAAGGTTAGAAACTGACTTCTAACGGGAACCATACTTGGTTCTCTACGCAGCGCAGTGTGTAAGGGAAAAGGCAGATTGTGTTACTTTCATTCCTACACATGATATGATAAGTCGATGACAACTGACACACTAATTAAAAGCGCCACCTGACACAGGGCATAAAATAAGAGAGGAAAGAACAGGAATTCCTCTTTCTTATGAGAATGATAGTAGAGTTCTAGAATTAATTTTTGGGGGTTATGATGCGTTATATTTATTTGTAGTTTTTATTTTATTTATTATTTTCGTTAAAAAATATTTTTGATGTGTAAAATGTGTCCAGATTTGATTTTTTATTATTTGGTGAAAAGTGGAAATATTTTACATGTGGAACGCTGAATTCAATGAAGTAAAAAGTCATTTACAGACTATAATATTTTACCTAAGGTTGTACGATGATTTCTATCTAAAATACGATAATTCTAGTGACCCGGTACGACAATGCGGGCTTCAAAAGTTCCACCCTGGTTGGCACCACTGCAACGCGCCGCGCTACCAAACCTTCAGTCTTCCCGGAGCCGTCGTGGGAGAGCCCGCTTGCTCGTGTTTCACCTCGCTATGCAGTACCCGCCGGGTGGCGCGGTTGGTAGAGTTACTGGCTAGATTTGGCAGATTTCCCTGCGCATTCGGTCAGCGGTTCGGTCCACCAAGTTCGGTCCTTGCGTGGTGGCTCTTATGTATAGTCAATAACCTTCTAGTTGGTACTTGCAAAGGTCTAGATGGGATCAAAGTATCTTATCTTATCGCTAGGGCAGTAAACATTCCCACATGTGGAAAGTTTTTGCTGCTGGTGTTTTAAGAGTTTCTGCCAGCACCTCTGCCCTTGTTAACTTCCTGCTCCAATTTTATGGAGTTCCAAAAATCGTTGGCCGCACTAAGGCACAGCTCTTCTTCTATCAATTTTTCATCTCATTTTCTAGAGACTCCCTCCTATTGTTGAAATGACCTTGATTTCCCTGGGGGTTGGAGGCCTGGCGAAATCTTTTGAACGGGCCCCGCAATATGGTTTCTTTTAGCCGGTGATAATTGGCCTCGTTCCATTAAATTTTTTTCGGGACAAGCTTCCTAGGGGAAAAAGCCCGTCGTTTTATCCCGTCTGGGTCAAGTGCATCATCTTCATCTGCACCATCAGATTTTTCCTCTTCCGAATCTCCATCATGGGCCCCTGAGATTGAGGAGAAAGATCTGGTGATAAATTCATAGTATAAATGGACGGCTCCCCCCAATCTATGTAAAAAAAAAAGAATTATAATGCAAAATATATAAAAAAAGCACATGCATAGTGTGGAAAGAATATATATTACCGATATTAGTCATTCTTGTAAACCTGTGTCGGAGCCGCTTGGGGGACTGCCTGTCGGAAGGCATGCTCCCTTTCTTCGTTCCACATCCGTCAGGGTGGAGCTGCAAAACCTGTATGATAGGCGAAAAAGTATGTGCCAGGAGAAGGCAAATAATAAGACACATTAAGTAGACAAATCATTGCAGATAGAAAAACTAGGCAAACGTTTAAAATAACTTGGCGTGGAAGGAAAGAAGTGTGTTTTCTTCTTTTGTGCCTTCATTTTTAACATCTCTTTTTTCAATAATTCTTCCTCTCCAGAGGAACAAGTGTCACCTTAGCTTTAAATTGCGTAGTGTTTTTTAAAATCAAAAGTCACATCTGCATCCGAATCGTCGTATAACGACTCGGATAGTCCGCTTCCGCTCTGTCCCCCTTCCTTCCATTTTATCCTGTTTTAGTATCCACAAGTTGTGAATTATACTTTTATACCTGAAAAGATAAATATTTTAAAACCAGGTTTAGGTAGTTAAAGAGTGCCCAAGAGTAGGCGTGTTTGGCTATGTTGGTCCACAGCACAAAGCTATGTGCACCCTCAATCTACCGACAGTTTCCCCGTGGCCAAATCGACCACAATGCTTAGAGAACCAAATCAGTGGCCGAATTGGCCCGGGTTTTCTGGTTCCCCGGTACTGTAAGCAAAAATTATTTGAAAATTTAAATTATCAGTTAAGTATTAAGTCTATTAGTAAAAAAAACTTTTATAAAACATTGTCAACTTACGCGACTGCCTCGAGTGTTATTGCCCCTCCTGACCCCCCTCTCCATCACGGTGGCCGGGTCGTCCACCGTGTCTCAGTCACTTCGCGGAGTGAAGTCTCCTTCTCAGGCAGTTTCCACAGGTTTTTTCTCTAGTTTGTCATGAGGGCTCCTCCCTCATTGAAGCCAAAGTTTCAACTACTAATATGGCTGGACGAGCTTTCTCTGAGTACTCGTAATATCTTCTTGCTGTGGGGCCACAGAAAAGGTTGCATTGTTCAGCAACTTGGGTGCGCCCAGGCAGGGTCTGAAGATGTTTCCCATAATTTGGTGATTTGGCCCTTTTTAATATCCGTGATGTGATTTTTTTCTCGAATCCAGATTTCTCGGCTGTTTACCTTAAGGCTTTTCCTAAAGCCGAGAAGGACATCTGCGCGCAACATGCTTTGTTTTGTTCACCATGGCTTGGGAACACATAGCAATCTGTTCAGCACATGTGGCACGAGTGGCCTGTAGAATTTAATGTAAGCTTTTCAGAGCCTGTTCCTGCAGCGCGTCATCACCACCAGTGCCTGGCCTTTTCCGCCGTCTTATGGCGCGCTATTTGCACCGTATATTTGTAAGGCTCCGCTTCATTTGGACGACTGGTGAGCAGGGCCAGATTATGACCTTTAGGGGCCCCTAGGCTAAATTAAATTGTGGGCCCCCTCAGACGGGAAACCCCCCTCTAACTCGCCCGCACCCGAATTTTTTTTACATTGTATAGCAAAAAAAGTGAGCGAAAAAACAATATATTCGCTACATCCCAAATAGTGTTTTACTGTGTTTAGCATGATGATAAAAAAAACATGAACTGGGGCCCCATGATTTTTAGCTATAGTCTTACAATCTTAGAAGGCGGAAGGGCTCCTCCCTTCAGGAGATGGAGGTTGGCATCTTGACTCCGTCGCTGCTGATTGGCTGATAGTATCCAAGAGCTTGCCGTCTTGCCGGTGACAGTGCTGGACAAGGCAGCTTTGGCGCTCCCATGGGACAAAATATTCGATACGGTTTTTTTGTGACTTGTTATATTGTAATATTTTATACAATTTAATTTATCATAAAATTTTTAGTAAGGAAAACCCCCGGTCACATGATTATTATCAAACATGAAAATATGAACACATACATGATGTATGATTAAATCAAGATTCCTAATTTCGGTCCAAAGTCCATGTCAATCTCAATCGTCGAACGCAGTTGAAACCCCGTCAAGATTAGTGACCGGACCTTTCCCATTAAAACCACACCCCTTTTTCCCCAAAAATTCTCCCTTCCTTTAAAAGGGGAGATAAAAAGTTTATAAGTAATTTTTTTTAACTTTTTTAACAATTAGGGGGGGAAGGGAAGCAACCCCTGAGTGCGGTTATGATAAAAAATGATCATGATCATTTGTATCATAACCGCCTCGGGTCTTTCCCGGTTCCGCGCGTTTTCCTAAAAAAAGCGGTGCTTGTTCTAAGGGAGTACTTTTTTTTTCCCGAAAAAAAAAAAGGGAAAAAAAAAAAGTTTTTAACCTTGGGGTTAAATTGGTTAGGTTTCATTAAAAACCTATAAGGTTGGGTTAGGTTTCTTTAAAATTTAAAAATTTAGGTTAGGTTTTTTCTTTAAAAAACCTATAAGGTTAGGTTAGGTTTCATTAAAATTAATTTTTTTGGGGGGGGGGGGGGGGGGGGGGGGGGGGGGGGGGGGGGGGGGGGGGGGGGGGGTTGGGGGGGGGGGCGCAAAAAAAAAAATACCCTCCATTGCAAAAAGAAACCTATTGTGGGCCCAAGAAAAAAATATTTTGGATGCCCTCTTAAAACGACCCCCAAAAACTCTTTACATTATTCCCAAAAAGTTTTTTCGTAGTCAAAATAAAACCATAGCCCGTTTCTTTAAAACTAAAGCTCAGATTTAAAACTTGCACTAATTTTTACAAAAAAAACACAAGGTAATGTACAAAAAAATACTCAAAATCAGTGTAAAAAAACTAACTATTTTAAATTCAATAAAAAACCTAATTAAAAAGGGTTTTTTTTGATTGGGGCCCCAAAGGTTTTTGTTTTAATTTAAAAACTTCCTGAAAATCCCCGAGAGTATTTTTCTAGGGGACCACTGTGGCTCGGGGCCCGAAACCCCGTGGGGGCGGGGGTTTAAGGGGTAGCGCCTTTATGGGGGGAGGGAAAAAGGGGCCCGTTCCCGCTCTTTAAAGGTCAGACCCCCACACACACTGGGTTTGGGTTCGCTCATTAGGTCTGTACACTGACTTTTTAGCCTTTTCCGCTTTACCACTTTACCCCAACCTGTCACAAACACACTTGTACGGCCTGGCAAAAACCCTGTCACTACAAAACCTGTAGGGCCCCTCGAAACACAAACCTGTAAATACACCCTGTAGGGCCTCGCAAGACACCGGGTCACTACACACCCCTGTACGGCCCCGCAACCACCTGCCCTCCCACACCTGTACGGCCTCGAAAAACACCCCTTCCATTTTTTTTTTTTTTAAAAACACCTGTACGGCCTCGAAAGACACCT
Source organism: Chionoecetes opilio (assembly GCA_016584305.1). Classification (NCBI taxonomy): domain Eukaryota; kingdom Metazoa; phylum Arthropoda; class Malacostraca; order Decapoda; family Majidae; genus Chionoecetes; species Chionoecetes opilio. The sequence continues at coordinate 8,171 of JACEEZ010000218.1, forward strand.
TTCCCTACACACCTGAAACGCCCCCCGGGCAACACCTGTCACTACACACCGTACCCCCCTCGCAAGACCCTGCCCATACAAAACCTGTACGGCCTCCCCAAACACACCTGTTTTTCTTTTTTATCCCCGGGAAATAAATACTTGGAAGGTTCGAGGGATGCATTTTTTTGGAAAGTTTAGTATTAGGGGGGTTTTTAAAATATTTAGTTTTGGTGGGGGTAATAGTTTAGTAGGGGGTAATAGTAGTAGTAGTAGTAGGGGGTTTAATAGGGGGCCCAAATCCCCCAGCCAGCACCAACACCCAGCCACTCCCTTGGCCCCCCCCCCATGTTTTTGTTTTGGGTTTTTTTTCAAGATGGCGGCTAGTGACTTCAGTTCTCGGCCACAGTTTACCCCAATCCCCCCCCCCCCGGACCCCGTTAAAATAATAGGGGTGAGAACAGGAGGTCTGGGGGGGAGGTAAGGGACGTGTGATCGTGTGAGGGTGTTCCCCAGGGATTTTCCCCGATGAAGGAGTCCACCTTGACCTGCATGTTTTTGGTTTTGGGCTCGTCCTTCAACCCAAAAACTTTTTTAATTGGGAAAAATTTAAAAAATTTTATTATAACGGGGCCGTAAATGTTTTTTATGACTTGTTAAAAAGATGTACAATCATTATTTCCCTTTTTACTCATTAAATGTAGCTGAGAAGGAGAGAGAGAGGGGAGAGAGAGAGAATTAGCAGCAGTCTCCCCCCTCCCACCCCCCTCCTTACTTATCTCCAAAAAGCATCCCAGCCCGCCCACCATCCTACCAGCCAATCTCAGGTGTTTAGGGGGAGGAGGGAAGGAGGGAACCTTTTCCGCCTTCCAACAACGGGGATAGAGTATAGGGTTCCCAAACGGGGCCCTTTATCTCAAATAAAGGCCTCAAACAGAGGCCCTTTATCTCAAATAAAGGGCCTCAAACAGGGGCCCTTTATCTCAAATGATTTGTAATTTTATCTTAAGTTAAATTAAATTATTCAGCAATGCAAAATATAATTTCTCAAAAAAATATATTATGGAAATCTTTAGCAGGGACCCCAGGTTTGGGACCCCCAAGCTTGAGGGGCCCTAGGCTGCAGCCTATACTAGCCTATAGGATAATCCCGGCCCTGGCTGTGAGCCTTCCTCACTTTTCAATTTCTCCACAATTCAATGAGGACGGAATTCTGAAAATTCCAATCATCCGCCGTAGGGAGGTGACAAAAAAAAAAAACAGAAATTAGGACGTCACGCATCCGAGTGAAATCCGTCACCGTGTGTAGCCGTGATTCCTCGTCCTGAGCAGGCAACAGCAGTATCCATGGCCCAGTGGACGAAATCTGACACTATCATTCCGTGAATGCCCTTCAAGGCGAGACTAGTTTCCTGTTGTTTTTTACTATCTCTTGTGTATCGCTCCTTGCTCTCAGCCTTATGATAGCGAGCGGGTACTGTCTCGAGAAGTATTCCCCACTTGTCTAGCTTTTTCATCAGACATTTTAAAATCTCCATGGGTGCTTTCCATCCATGATATTAGTTTTTTTGCATGCCATTACAATTTTCCGGGTATATGAGGCCGAAAACACGCATTTTTGCTGAGAAAAATAGCCATCCGGCTTCCCTGCCGTATGAAACATTTCAAATACTTGATTTGTACTTAGACATTCTAAGGGACTGCTCCCGATGCCGTGTAGCAGGAGTGCAGCCACCATCTTCACGCTCTTGTCAATGCTACTTGGTCCTAATTTCTCATAAGTTTGTAAATATTCTTTATATCCAGCCAGGAAAGGATTTCACTGGGTCATCAATACAGACACTTTGCCAGACCGGCTATTCATGGCCCACTATAACGGCCTTCTTTTTGCATAACGGGCTATTTTTTCAGTGCCTTTTTCAAATAGCGGGTGTCTTTCTTTCTAAAAGATTTCCTTCACCAGGGCCAGATCCAGCAAAAAAGCGTAAGTCAAGGGGTGTAAGTAGGGTTTGTAAATGCTACTCTCCGGCGCAACACTCCCCCCCCCTCTTGCGCCCCAGGCTGTTTGAATAATCCGCCGAGATGGGCTTACGCCGGGTTTCAAGGAGGAGTATCCTCCACAGAGACAGCTGATTGGCTGGCGAATACCATTGGGGTCATCCTCGCTAATAGCGAATCACAGCAGTGTTTATATTATCTATTCAGATCTATCAGCCAAACACAAGGCTGTCACTAGATAAATAAATGTTTTTCAAACATTAATCAGCTGATTACTCAGCTGGCTTAACACAACAAATCGATGTATCATGTTTAAAGCGATAAGGAAGGGTTTGATGATGATGTTTGAAGTATTTCCCTCAGTTATTGACCGCAGCTGAGATGGATCTCTGCTGTAACCAGACAGCTCTGTCGCAGACTACCCCTATAGAGCTGTCTGCTAGTGCTTATAGTGTGGCCGAAGCCAGCCCCCCGGGAGGGGGTTACAAACCCCCGGCTAACACCCGGTACCCATTCACTGTGGTGGACAGGGCTCGGGTTTTAAGGAAAAAAGCCCAACTGTTTCCGCTCCACCCGGGGATCGAACCCGGGACTTCTCGGTTGTGAACCGAATGTGCTTCCCCTACACTAAGGGGATACAGTTGATTGGGGCCACCAGTTGAATCAGGGCCGGCCTATATTAAATGCATTTACTGGACGAGAGTTTCGTGGTCGTTTTCAGAGACCGACTATTTTTTCTTGGCGTACAATAGGTGTTTGTTTCTAACGGAGATAGTTTTATTTTGCGGGAAAAAAAAATAATAAAAAAAAAAAAACTAACCTAACCTTATAGGTTTTAATGAAAAACTAACCTAACCTTTTTAGGTTTAATGAAACCTACCTAACCTTATAGGTTTAATGAAACCTAACCTAACCTTATTGGTTTTTTTAAAGAAACCAAACCTAACCTTAACCACAAATAATCTAGTTTTATTTTTTCGCAAACCCATAAAAAAAAAAAAAAAAAAATCTCCATTTAGAACAAGCTCCTATTGGTAGGCCAAGAAAAAAAATCGGTGTCTTGAAAAAAGAAAACCGCGAAAACTGCCCTGCTGCTGGTATGCATGCTACTAAAAGGGGCCCGAATCAAAAGGTACCCTCACTAAGGACTACCATTGAAGTACAGATTGACCAGAAAAAAAAACAATTTGGAGGCAATAATTTAAGGCGCAAAAATCCTGATTGACTTTTAATAAATATTTCCTAGGGCAATAAAGGGACAGCCATCCTGATTAACCTAATAATTCGGGACAAAAAGGTGCAGACATCATGGTTTGGGCCATATAATCAATTTAATAAGGGCGTTAAAAGGCAGACATTCTGAGTGACCTATCGTTATCATTCAGGGATAATGGGAAGGCCTGGTACTTCGCCAGGGGTCACCGAAATTCTCGTCCTGACAAAAATCCGGGAACTCGCCGCGAAGGTAATTTAGGTTAGTAGGGTATTTAAGGGAAAGATACCGGTAAAAATGAACGAGGACTGCGAGGTATTTTCTGAAACACTGACTAAAATTTCCCTTGCCTAAAAATTAGTGCTTTGGTAAAAATGGACGAGGACTGCGCGGTCATTTTCTGAGACACTGACTAGTTTTTTCCTTGGGTAAAATTAGTACTTTTGATAAAAAATGGACGAGGACTGGGGCAGTCATTTTCTGAAAACACTGACTAAAATTTTCCTTGCCTAAAATTAGTGCTTTTGGTAAAAAAGGACGAGGACTGCGCGGTCATTTTCTGAGACACTGACTAGTTTTTCTGGTAAATTTCCCAGTGTTTGCCCCTACTCTCCCACTAACCCCCAAGCAAGTTTGGGCACCTGTGGGAATGCGGGGTTTTGGGGTGGGGAGCAAAAAATGCGTCGGAGACCACGTAATTTAAGAATTGTGTAGAGGAGACAAAACTCTCTAGATCTAAAGTAATTTTCCCCTTTTATCTAGAGAAATTTTCCTAACCAAAATTAACCTAACCTAGCGGGGGCTGACCCACCGAAACTAACCTAACCTAACTAAATTTTTAAACCAATCAACTTAACTTAACCGATCTAAACCCAACCTTACCAATATAACCTACCTTCATAATAAACCCCTAT
>JACEEZ010000219.1:0-28038 GCA_016584305.1 Chionoecetes opilio
GATTTTTGGCCCTCCCAGGTACGAGCGTCACCACTGAGGGCCCAAAATTTCAACAGGGTTTTTCCCCGGGAAAACTGTTTGTGCCCCCGACAACCCATTTTTTCCCCAAACCCCTTTTTTCGGGGAAACCAGGAGAAACACGAGGCCAGATTTTTCCATGTCATAAAGGGGCCCATTTGTTCACCTTGGAAGAATGGCTTCTCCCACTCCTCAAAAAGAAAAAGTTTGGGGGCCCCTTTCCTTTTCCCCCGGCAGAAAGGCAAAAATTTTCTAAACTAAAGAAAGTTTTTAAGTTTGTAAACATTCCCTTCAAATTTTCTCTGTAAAATATTTAAAATAAAAAAAAAACCTGGATCCAAAAGCATTAAAACCTTTGTTTTTTTTTTTCCAAATGCCAAAAACCCTTTTTATAAAAAAAATATTTTTTTGGCATTTTTTTGAGGGGGGGCAGTCACCCCGTCCCCAATTTTCTGCAAACTATCTGGGTACACCATTTTTTGAGGTGCACCAAGGGTTTCTTGGGGTAAAGGGAGACTAGGGAAACATCGAAATCCCCTGTCGTCCTCTTGTTGAGGCTGTAAACGACTCTTTCCTGCGGGGAGGAGGGTGATAAAGGGACATGGCACCCCCTCAACACCCTTTTGGGGCCACATCGTGGGCACTGGGGCAATTTCTGCAGCCAAAAAACGCTGTGCCCGCCATGTACCCCCTGCGGGAAAGGGACGAAAGGGTTGGCGAGTCTCGTCAGAAAATTTAGAAGATAAAAATAAAAAATTACGTTCCTTAAGGTATTTCCATTTTTTTAAAATAAATTTCATAAATTTCTAAACTTTTAAAAAAAAGCTTCATTTTAAATTTTTAATAATTTCCTAACTTTTTTTCCCTCCAAAAAGGGTTTCATTTTTTAATTAATATTATTCCCTTTCCCCCAAACCCGAATTTTTTTTTGGGGGGGTTTTTTTTTTTCACCCCGTTTTTCTGTCTGTCTGTTTTGTCTGTTTTTTGGGTTTTTTAGTGAAAAAGGAAAAAAAATTTCCCCTCGAAAATTTACAAAATAGATTTGGCCCAAACCGGGTGAAACCAAGTCTTTTGGGGGTATAAGGGGGCCCGTTTAAATTTGGATAAAATTATTGAAAAAGTTTGCCATGGAAACCAAATTGGGATAAAATATTGGGTCGGGGGTATGCGCTCAAACTGAGTGAAAATATATAATATATAATATATATATATAAAATTATATATATATTATATATATTATTATATTATATTTATATATATATATATTTTTTTTTTTTTTTTAAACTTTTTTTTTTTTTTTTTTTTTTTCCTTTTTTATATTCGGGGGGGGTTGCGCTCAAATGGTGCCCCCCCCCCCCCCCCCCCTGTTTTTTTTTTTTCCCTTTTGAAAGACCCAGTTTTGACCGGGGACGGGAAACCCGTGTCTAAATTGGGAGGACGCAGTCCTTGCGCATCGGGGCCCATTTCCGGAGATGCCCCAACCGCGGCAAGCTGACCAGCAATCAAACTTCTCCCTCAACATCGTCAGGGAGATCGGGCTTCATGTGGGGGGTTTCTCTGTCCCTTTGAGAGACAAGGTTTTTTGCTGCTGCAGGCCAACCACTGTAAGTTTTTGGTAAGGGTGGTCACCCAACCCTTTGTTGATAAACGGCCGCTGAAATGACACAAAGTGTGGGCCCGGGATGACTTTGTTGTTGCTGTCGTGCCCCCCTCCCCCAAAAAGCTCTTTTTAAACACCTTCACATCAAATTTGTGAAGGACGAAACAGTGAGATTCCAGCAAAACCCGGGCCCCGCCTCTTTCCCGGGTCATGCCCTCTTTGACGAAAAACCTTGAAACTCCTGGAAGGACCCAAGTGAGAAGAAACAAAAACCGTCCTCAATGCTGACGCACAGTGGCTTGTCGCTCAAAGGGGGGGGGTTAAAGGAGATCCCAAACCCGGGGAAAAGTTGCCCAAACCCCCAAATTTTTCTGCCTAATGCGTGAGGGAGATCTGCTTAAATGTGCACTGAAAGAAAAGGCTTTTGCTGGGTCAGGCCCCCCGCAGCTGTGAAGGGGTTTGAAAGGGTGGTCACCCAAGTTTTTTCATTTTTTGGGGGTGCAAATTTTCAGTGCCCAGCTTGCAAAAGAGGAAAAACAGGGACAAGGGGGAGAAAATAGGGTGCAGGAAAAAGAATCAAAAATATTGGGGTTTTAAAACCCTAAGAGATTTTTTGGACTGTGGGGCTGGGTGGGGAAAAAATCAGAGCAAGACCAACAGTAACCGGGAAAAAATGGAGAGAGATGGCAAGCTTTTTAAGGACTAAAAATACCCCAATGAAAGCAGAGGCGGTTTTATTAAATGGGTTGAACAGCTAGGGTTTGTATGATGCTGAAAACATTGGCAATGACAGAAAAATGGGGGGATAAATTGAGAAGATTTGACCAGGGATGCTGAATTATGCAGGGGCGTCACCGGGGGGGGCAAAGGGGGGGACTTACCCCCCCCAAAATAAAGGCCGCACCCCCTGCAAAATTGCTGCTAGTACCTGCTACCCAAAAAACAATAAAAGGAAATACCCTACCCCAATTTTTCCAAAATTTAATTTTTGAGACGGGTTTTTTTTACTGTTATTTCACTAAAATTTTTTTTGACATTAAAACCCCACTTTCAAAGGTTTGGCAGAGTGGGATATGGATCTTGCCCGCAAACGTTTTTAAAATGGGACAGGAAACAATAAAAGTTCTGAAGTAAAAACTTCAATGACCTTTCAAACCCTTTGGGAAAAAAGGGGTTACTTTGCTGCAGGAAGAAAAACTGTAGCTCAGCAAAAACCCTTTAAGGGTTTAAGAAGGCAAAGGGGGGCCATCGTACGGTTGTTAGGTTTCCAAATTTTAACCCGAAACCCCTAGGCCAACGGACACCTCTTTAGAGAGTGAAACCCAAATCTCACTGTAAAAGATGTCTTTTTATCCCACCTAGACAAGGTACTCGTTGAAATTTTGGGGGCCGGGGTTTTGGTTTAAACCCAAAAAGCTTCCACTTGGTTTTTCTGCTTGTCATCCTTCCTCCCCGAACTTTTTTAAATGAAAAAGGGTTTTAAATATCTTGCTGACCAATATACATTTAAAGTGAGACCTCCATGCGGAAATTCTTGTTGCTCAGAAAAATTAAACGATCAAAATCCATCCTGGTGCTTTAGACCCAACTAAAGCCTTAAAACAAGGGTTTACCACACTCTGGACTTTAAATTTCATTTGGGTCTTTGCTTTCCCCTTTTGTAAATTCTAAATTTTGAAAGGCATTCTCTGTCCCCCGCTTTTCAAAACGTACCTCAGGGGAACAATGGGGCAGAAAACCCGACCATTCCCAGGAAATTTTTAATTAAAGTGGGGTGGATTCACTCGATCTTTAAAAGTGTATTGACAAATTTTCCTCTCTTCCAATATGTCACAATTTAAAATCGGGGGAATCCACCAAAAAGGGAGTTTTCCCCCAACCTTCTTAAAATGGACCCTAAGTGGTCGGGGGTTAACCCCTTCCACCAGGTTTCCCTGATCACACAGTCCTCAGTCTCCACTGTAAAAGTCGTCCTTGGGGCTGGGATGGTTTAACAGTGGGACCCGGGTTTAAAGGGATTTGGGGCCGGGTTTAAAGGGGTGGGGGCGGGGCACAGGACGGGAGGGGGTTTTAAAACAGTGGGGGGGGGAGGTTTAAAGGGGTGGGTGGCAAAGGTTTAAAACAGGCCCGGGGGGCAGGTTTTGGCTTTGGTTTCCCGGGTAACCCGTGGGTGGCAGGGGAAACAGGACGGGAGGCGGTTAACTGGGAGGCCAAAGGTTAAAGGGGTGGGCCAGGGTAAAGGGGCCCGGGGGGGGAGGGGAGGGTTAACCCCAGGGCCCGGGGGGCATTTAAAGGGGGTAGGGGATAAAGGGGTTGGGGGCCAGGGAAAGGGAGTGGGGGGCAGGGAAAAAACAGGCCCGGGGGGCAAATTTTCACGGGGGTAGGCGGTAAAGGCAGTGGGAGCCAGGGGAAAAGGGAGTGGGAGGAAGGGTAACAAGGGCGGGGGGCAGGGTTTTTTAAGCGTGGGTGGCAGGGGAACACCGGACGGGGGGCAGGTTTTAAAAAGACGGGAGGGAGGTTTTGGCAAAGGGGGCCAGGGGAAAGGAGGTTGGGGGGGGCAGGGTAAAACAGGACGGGAGGCAGGTTTAAAACCCGGATGGGGGGCAGTTTTAAGGGAGCCCGAGCCAGGGGAAAGGCAGTGGGAGGGAGGGTAACACAGGAAAAGGGGGGCAGGGTTTAAAACAGTGGTTTCAGGGTTAAGGGATTTGGGGGCCAGGGTAAAAGGGAGTGGAGGCCCCGGTTAAAACGGGTTTTGTTAAATTTTTCATGATCATTTACTTTATTTTGTTTAACTCGTATCCCATGTACCTGTTTTTTTTTGCAATAAGGGAAATACCTTGATATATTGTAAGTTTATTTTATATATTTTTTTCATTATTAAGATAAAACCTTACTGAGAAACAAACCAAAAACATACATTGTGCAATTCCTTTGTGTTTGTTAGTGGAGAGAGAAAAATGGAAATTTTTATTATATTGTATAAACAGAATAAAAATTTTCTTTAAATTATCAAATTTAGTTAATATGGTATGATGCATGGTATAACGGCTATTAATTTATGTGCCCAGTAATTAAGCTTAATTCCACTTTCTTCTTTTTTTTGGGCCTCAAAATTACCCTAGAACTGATTAATTTTCAAAATTACCCCCCGACCCCCAGCTGGATAGGCTCGCTGCGTTTCGCCCATCACCACCCCGGGGCTAAAGCCCCCCGAAATTTTTTTCCTGGTGACGCCACTGGATATATGGCTAAATTGAGGTGGCAGAACAGGGTTTCCAGTGAGGAAGTGGCTAAGAGATGCGAATTGAGAGAAACACGGGAAGAATGGAACAGAAAAGGTCCACAATGGTTTGGAAATGTGAGAGGGAGACGGAGTGCTGAAGATAATGGAGTAAGTGGAGACCCCAAGGAAGCCAACTGGAGAATCATGATGAACATGGAAAGGCAGCAGGGTATGGAAGTGTTAATATAGAAGAAGGATTGACACCGGAACGAGCAAGGTGGAGAAGGGATCATCTCTAGTCCCACCCTAATCATGAAACAAGAATTTGATATTATAAATATATATTATATATATATATATATATATATATATATATATATTAATAAAAATATATCAAAAAAAAAAAAAAAAAATATTATATAATATATATATTATTATTGTTTGTGTGTGTGTGTGTGTGTGTTTTGTGTACTGTAATAAAAACTATCAAGTCTTGTGTTTATCTATAAAAAAATCTTAGTAGTTCGTCCACACTAAACCTATGCCAAAATATATATTAGGCCAATCGGCTGGAACCTTTAGGGAGGTATCTCCATTGCCAAACAAGGTTTTCTTTAAAAAAAGAAGTGATACCTCTGTTAGAAGGAAATGGGGAGCGATTTCGTAAATGTCAGGAATCGCAAAACTGGCCTCCACTGGGAATGGCCCCCAAAATGAGTAGCAAGTCCAGTATAGAGTAGTCTTTGGCCGACCATAAGACTAAAGTAATTTCACGAAAAATTACAATATTCGCAATTTGCTGAAACAACATCTTGGGAAATTAATGTACCGTCAACAACACTATAGTGACCACTGCACTAATGTCACCAGGCGCCATATATTACGAAATTTTTGCATCCCCTACAGACTTGTATGTGGTCACCGAAGACATGTATAATGTTATGTAGATAATATAAACTACGTACTGTGCACGTCTCTTCAGTAGCAACCCTACAAGTCTGTAGTGATGCTAAAACTCGTAATATATGCCCCCTGCGACATTATAGTGTGTTGCCGTGAAACGCCGTCTGGGTATAATGATTACTTTACTCCTCCAACTGAAACCCAGCCGTGTTACGACAACAAGGAATATATAATTAGATTTAAGTACGCTTCCACCAGTTCAAGATTTAGCCTTAAAGTCTAAACTCTTGAACAGAATGTTACTGTTTATCAATCAAACTAGTTACGTGGATTTGATATTTTTCAATTGAAGATTTTTCCGAGTTAACGCGGAATTAATTACGGAGGACTGTGAGTAGTAGTTCCTCAACCACTTTGTATGTCAAATGGTTGATTAAACTACATAGAATAAGTCTATATGATTGATAATATTCAAATTAATAATACAGATTTATTAATTAACAAGTACAACGTCTCCAGGAGATAGACTATAGACTAATGGTCCATTGGAAAAATACTAGGAATACATATTAGTATGACGATAAATTTATGAGCTAACACATTTTGAGAGAATTGTTTTGATGCCCCGGAACGACACGCACACTCGAGTTAAGATTCTCCACCTCCGTCCGCTTCAATTGTTTAATGTCCTTTCACAAAGGCAGTGGTCGTGGATGAACACACACCGTTTCAAAGAAAATCGTTCTGATTCACACGCTGGTAAGTCCTGATGGACACACCACTTCCGTTGCACATACACTTATGATATATCACTCACCCTAATTGGCGTTTCTCCCTATCCTTTCCACTTAACTAACCCAAAATAATCATAACCAGCATGACTAGTTAAAATAAGGAGGGAGTGTAAGATATCGTACTGTCTGCGTTAAACATGTAGGCCGCCGCTTCAAGTTGAGTTGCAGAGAGTTTTCGCCTTATGGGTTGAAGACAAGGAGTCTAAGTCCTCATTAACACGGCATGATGATACGCGATTCTGCTCAAGTAATAAGTAACTGCCTAGTATTTGAAATTACCACAAATATATAAACGGACGGGTGGGGAGGGAAGAGAAAACTGCACTTACCTCATGGGGTGAAGACAAGGAGTCGATGAGACTCTGACTGGGTAAGTGGCGTGCGAGGCCGCGCAGGGGGTGGAGGGGGGGGAATCGGTGTTCGTACGTTATCGGCCCTGACTTAATACAATTGACATTGAACGATTAACACCCGGGGTAAGATGTGTGAACAAAAGGAATCTTATGACAACAGTTAATAACGTCCTTTCAATCGATGAAAACATTGACGGGAAGAAACAATTTAACTCTCGTTATTACTCAAATCCATATTAAACTTCGCAACATTCTCTCCATGCAAGGTTGTGTCAAGAATTTCTGCGAAAAAGAAATGGGGTGCTCATAATTTTAGCGTTATCGTGGAAAACTTCGAGTCCACTGTTTTTTTTTTTTTATCTTACGGAAAAATCTGTACTCTGAATTTAAATATCCTAAGAATTGAGTGGGGTTTGATAAATAGATTAACGGTTGTTAGTGGATCTCTGGCAAGGTGTTTCATGAAAAAACACCCCCTTTCCGCGAATTTAGATATCGCACAGATTAACTGGTTTGAGTTGTTTACTGAGGGCGGGGGGGGGGGGACGAACGATGTAAGAGGAAAGAAGGGATGGGGGGGGGGAAAGAGAAAAAGAACATATTAACTGTTTACCAGGAATAAAACTCACCATCTAAACACTGTACCTAGGTTCACCTAGCCTAGAATAAAACATAAATTGTTCTTTAAGACACTACACCTCTCGGGATACATTATACGTAATCATGACATTACGATGTGCAGTGGCGACTAGTAGTAGTGTTATTGATGTAGATAAATTGATTTCCATCATTCATTTTCATAGTTTCCCTGCTACTTGTACTTCCCCCATTGAGAGTCAAGTCGCAGGATGACGCTACAAGGGATGACTGCTACATTGCACAAGACAAAACTTGCATGATAATAGGCTAATAACAAGTACTCCCCAGTAAAAGGCCTGCTATATACGGAAATCCCCGTATTGTAGTGCCAGTAAACCTATAGATTATGATCATGATGGCTATAGAGGTTATATAGTAAACGTTTTGACATGGCTGCGACAGTCTTGCAATATTGTGTTGCGATTTTTCTTCCGTCCAGAGATTTATAAACCTGTCGACTCTCATCACACCCAGAATGAATGACCGCACGGTTTCACCATTTCCTGATGCCTACTAGGAGCTCTTACCTGAGGTCCAAATTAGTAAATACCTTTGGTGGGTTTTTTTTTTTTTTTGGGGGAGGAGGGTAAAGTTTGCAGGACTGAGGACCGCCCACTTGATCCCCCAGCCAATAGGAACGACGAATGGGACGGGGCCCGTCTCGATTTGTTTTCGCGAGGATCAGTCCAGTCAAGACTATCTAAGCGTGGACTAGACCGACCTGGTAAATCGTCGCAAAAGCGGCGGCTATATGTGTGTGTGCGTATGTGTGGTGTGTATTTACCTAGTTGTAACATAACAGGAAAAGAGCTATGCTCGTATACTGTCCCGTCTTCCAAATCTACTATTAATCCAGTTTTGCCTTTGAAGTCCTGAATACTTCTAGGTGTGGTGTTTTTTTTTTTTTTTATTATTTTTTTTTTTTTTATTATTATTTTTTTTTACGGTTGCCTATAGCGCCTGTATGCATATGGAGTCCTGATGTTGTCGAGCTCACCGGTTCGTGGCGCAGGCTGGATTCTTATAGTGACCCCTGTGGTCTCAAGTGAAGATCTCATTTCTGTGATGTCCCAGGTCGTCAATTAAGTCGCCATTCAACCTCCCCACCGTCACACTCGCAATCGGCAAGACAGGGTAACGCTGCATGTGGGTTTCTTCATCACTCGACGATTGATTTGAAGTGCTTTCTGGTGAGACTTGAGCTCGGGACCTTCCTGCTACCCGCTACCAGGCTTCTTGAAAGAGTTGCCCCCGCAGGATTCGAACTCGGGACATTGATCTCAGCACTAAAAAAGACGCTAAAACACTCGGCCACCGCCTCCCCCGTGTGGTGTTTATGTGTGTGCGCGCGGCGAGGGAGAGATGCTGTAACAAATATTGACCGTCCCTAAGGACTAGCGTCATTGCGAGGGTCACCCTGAACACAATCTTTGTTGTTTGCTTGTTTGCTTGGGTGTCATTCATTCACATAAAACATCACAATCTTGTCTACGCGATGTGGAACCCCGCTATCACCAACTCATATATATATTGCATATATATATATATATATTATATATATATATATATATATATATAGTATATAGTATATATATAGATATATATATATATATATATGTATATATATATATATGTGTGTGTGTGTGTGTGTGTGTATCCCCGAAGAAGTACCAAAAATATCTTTGTCAGCAGGCAGACAGAATTTCAGCTATTGTGTGGGGCTTTTTATGTTGTAAACTCCTCAGGGCAACCATAAACAGGCACGCGGCTAGCTTAATTTTGTTTATGTACCTGACCGCTAGATTAAGTCTGATACGCTTGAGAGGCACGTGCCTTCTCTCAAACATAGGACGGGTCTTGAATCAGAAGTTCAGGATGACACACTGGGCAAAATGTCGCTTGAGAGGCAAGTTTCATGGATCTTCTGAAGAACTTATGTGGCAGATCACAATTGTGGCAAATCCTTGCCTTGCTTGTTCAAGCTGGGAAGCCAAACTTGGTAGGTTGCATTTATTCAAAACCGAAAGTATTTTAGAAACATGTCACGTACCCCCTAAATTCCTCTCACGACCCTGGGATCGCGTACCCCAGGTTGAGACCCCTGGGCTAAAAGGAATCTACATTGGTGACATCGAGTGACTACGACACGAGTATAACTAACGTGCGGCACCTCCGCCTCCCGGCCATTCACCTACGACAATAGCCACTTGGCTTATTCACCTTGAAAGCTTCGTGGGCGGCTCCCCGGTAATCACGGATCTCCACAAGTTTCAGGGGCTTTGTCAGGGCGATTCCTTCTTACGTCGCTGCCCGCATCTCCTCAGTGCTTTACGGCTCCCCGCTGACGGAAATATGAGGCCCGTATGAAAACCGCCCTCGTCCGCGGCCCTTGGAAGTCGTGGCGAGGCTTACGTGCTGAGCTCACAGATGCTACAATATACGGACGTTCCGCCCTTCAGCCTTCCTCTCCGTATGCCGGACCTTAACAGTCCTGCGGGGTTCCCATTGTTCCGAGGCTATGCTCTTCGCTACCGCAACACCAGCCTCATGCCCCAACCCGTCTGCGTCAGCGGGGCCCGGTCCACCATAAATTAATACGCGGAGCTCGTGGACAACATTCACAACGGCCTAAACCACTAGGGAGGATCATACTTAGGTGCCATCATGAATCTGAATGATCTTCTCATGAGGGGTATCTAAATTATGTATGTTTATATAAGGAATCATATATGGATTATTTTTTGGATGACATCTCAACCTACATCATTTTGTATTTCTAATTTTTTCAATTTAACCATCACAGCCCCTTTAATATAATATTAGAAGACATAAAGCAAAATCATGTATAATTTTATAAAGCCAAATCAATTACATATTCTTAACATGTCAAGCGCATGTCTACTCACTGAATAACATTACAACGATTAATTCCCCTGACTTTTTTGAGCTTTTGCCAGGTTGCACAAGTTCTGTGTTGACTGCATTTTTGGAACATCAGCCCTCTGCTGGTTTCCTGAGCCCTGATCCCCTCCATTCCTCTTTTCATGTGAAAAGTAAACTTAGCAGAAGCCTCAGTCACCATTTTAATAACCAGTTTAATAACCATTTTAATTTTAATTAATCTCAATGCTTTGTGTGTGGCAAGGCCAGTTGAGCACTTCCATGGGTGTGTTGACAAAGTTTCTCACCTTGGACTTGCTTAGAGAGCAGGTGAGAGGTGGCTCTGACACATCTTCTGACCAGCTGATCAGATCAACTATGCTGGAAGCATCACGATTAATGTCAGGTGTCCTTCTGGTCCTAACAGAGGAGTCTCCTAGCTGAGTATCTGGGTCCCCATCTCCCCTGATGGCCAGGATTCTCTCCACCCCCCAAAATCCTCTCCTTCTGATCCTCAGAGCACAGCATTGTTTGGAGGATGGCTTCACTGTGGGCATAACAAGTAGATCTTTTCACAGTTGGCGTCACAATGTCAAGCACCTCCTTCCTCTGTGACTTAAGGCAGTCCAGTTGAAAGAGGGTGTGCCTAGGCCCTTCAATCCAGAAGTGTTTGACTTTCACGTTGAAACCAAAATGGATAATACACTCCAATAATAATTCCACAATGAAGTGCAGATTCTAAAGGTTCTTCCCTTTAAGTCCATGTTTTACACCCAGAGCCTGAGAAGTCTATTAGCTGTTGTGACCCAGCGGCTGTGGTTTAGGGGCCTATCTAAAACAAAAGCCCTGCAGGAAGCACTCCACCCCTTGACTGCACAGAAAAATTTTATAGTCATAGGGGTTGATCAGTTGAGAGATTTGAATGCCCTTTTTCCGGGGCCAGCTTGATCATGGAGGGCCCAAAAGGGGAGATACGGGTGAAGTTTGGATTGTTTTCCCATTCTGATCTCAAAAGTCGTAGCAGAACCCAAGGATTTTCCTATTGGCCCGGAAATAATTTTTTGTCTGCTTTGTAGGGCCATAAAGGCCAAAAATTTTCAAATGGCCAGGGGAAGTTCCCCATTGTGTAATTGCCCCACCAACCAGAACCATTTTTTCCCCCTGGTGCAGCCCCAGTTTTCCGCATTATTCCCTTAAATAATTTATTTTGTTTAAACGGGGAAAACTTGGGCAACAATCGTTTTTGGAAAGTATACAAAATTTCCCATTTCTGAAAGGGAAAATTTTTTTTGGTTTTTTACAAGCCCTTTATGCTGTTTTAAAACAGTGAACAAGGTTGTTTTGCTTCCCTTGCGCCTTTCATTTTTCCCTTTACTTCATGCGTATTTTTATATAGGGCAGCATATCCCCAACTGTAGAATTTTTAAAATTAAGTTGAATGAACCTATTTTTTTTTAAATTTATTTAGAAGGGCCTTAATATTTTTGAATTTTGGTTTAAAAAAACAAACTGAAATGAAAAAAAATGTGAGCAGCTATGAAAAAAAATTGAAGGGCATGGGGATTTTAAATTTCCCCATCCCCTAAAATTTAATATGGGGGTTTACCAAATAAAAAAACCCTTTGTTTTCCTCACCCCGACACAAACCCAATAAAACTAATAAACTAATAGGATACTTATCGGTGGATTTAGGGTTAAATTACGTGGCTTGTATCAATACTCCCGGTCCTTTAAACCCGAAGTGGCCCGGGCGCGTGATCAGCCGCCCGGGGAAAAAAGACTTGTAGGAGGGGGGAAAGCTGGAGGCTTTAGGCGGGTTTTCACACCCAAATTTCCAGACGCGCGGCTATAATCCCCTGTGTTGGGAATTTTTAACACCCTCCTTGTTTTTTCACTTTATGTTTCAAAAAATTTAAAGTGTGACAAATCTCTTTATTAATTTAGAGAAGAGATGTTTCCCCGAAAAGGGTCTGGAATAGTAATTTAATACAAGCACGTTTTATTTTAAAAAAAAGTTATCTCGGTAGAGGTTTGGGGGTTTTACTGATCTCTCCCTGTGGGTTTGGGGGTGAAAAGACCGCCACCATGCCACCCTGTAAAAATTTCAGTGGCTGTTCTAATGGGCGGCCCGCCCAAAGGCCATTGACCACGGGTTCAAACAAGGGGGCTAATTTTTATGGTGCAATGGGTTAAAATTACTGGGAAAAGTTTTAATTATTTGGTTTTGAATGTGTAATTTGAATCTATTTTCAAATATTTAAAGGGGAGACGTCTTGAATTTGGGAAGGAATTTAAATTCCCGAAGACAGGGGGCCCTTGGGGAAGTAAAAGATTGAAATGTTGGTCGTATGAGGGGGCCCTAAAATAAAATGATTGAGGGGTTTTTTTTTTAAAATTTTTTAAGGCGGTGGGAAGGAAGGAATAAAGGGTTTCCCCGGTGGCAATGCTATACGATGGGATAAAGGGGGTTTTGGAGATAATTCTTGTTTTATATCATATGAAAGGGGGCAATTGCAGGTTTTGGTATATTTAAAAATTTTAAAAATTTTGTAAGTAAATTTCTGTAATTACTATTTATCCTACAAATTTTTTGGGGTTGTAACTTTAAATGGGTCATAGGGTAGGCGAGGCGGGCGCTCCTCCCCCGGGGTATGCCCCCCAATTTTTTGATTGGGTTTAACATGCAAAAATATATATTATATATATAATTATTATATTTTATATATATATATATATATATATATATTATATTTTATTTTATTCTGAATCAAAATTTCCCCTCGTGACTTCTGGGGATCCCGGCCCAATTAAACTCTAACAATTTTTTTTTTTCATCTTTCCCCCTAAAACTTAACCCCGATGGCCTTTTAAAAAGCTGTCCCCATCTATTTCTAAAGCTGAACTCTTCGCTCAACCCCTTTCTGAAAAATCCACTCTGGGTGATAAAGGGCTTGTTCCTCCTTCTCCTCCACCCCCTGACTATATTTTCCTGTTTTTAAGATCCTTTGAAAAGATGGGGGTTTTTTCCCTTTTTTGGCCTAGATTTCCCCGGGAAAGGGTTACGGTCCTGACGGAGTCCCCCCTATTTTTTTCCCCCAAAAACTTTTTTGCTTTCACCCTGCCTGGTCAACCTTTTTTGTCTTTGTCTATCTAAATTTTACCTTTTCCCTTTTTGTTTGGGAAATTTTTTCCCTCCAAAAACCGTTCCTAAGAAGGGTGACCGTTTCAAACCTTCAAAATTTCCGTCCCCATAGGGTTTTAAAATTTCCCGCCTTTTTAAATCTTTTGGGGGCTATTTCCTAATAAGAATATTCTTTTAAACATTTTTCTGGTCACAAAAATTTTTATCTGGTCGTCGGTAGGTTTTTCCCTAAGGGCGATTTACTGGCGATCTTCTTGCTTTCCTAACTGAATCTTGGTCATTCTCGTTTAGGGGTTTCGGTGAAACTTTAGCTGTTGCCCTTGACATATCAAAAGCTTTTGATAGAGTCTGGCACAAATCTTTAATTTCCAAACTAGCCTCATTCGGTTTCTATCCTTCTCTCTGTACCTTCATCTTAAGTTTCCTTTCAAACCGTTCTATTGCAGCTACTGTAGACGGACACTGTTGTTCTCCGAAATCTATCAATAGTGGTGTTCCCCAGGGTTCAGTCGTATCACCCATTCTCTTTGTATTATTCATTAATGATCTTCTAAGTCTAACTCAAAGCCCTATCCACTCCTACGCTGATGATTCTACCCTGCATTTTTCAACGTCATTTATTAGACGTCCAACTCAATAGGAACTAAGTGATTCACGGAGAGATGCCACCGAGCGCCTAACTTCTGATCTTTCTATAATTTCTGATTAGGCAAAGCAAACCTTGTTTTGTTCAATGCCTCAAAAACCCAATTTCTTCACCTATCTACTCGACAAAACCTACCAGATAACTATCCCCTCTTCTTCAATGACACTCAACTATCTCCTTCTTCTACAATGAACATTCTTGGACTAAATTAAACTAAACCATTACTAAAAATCTGAACTGGAAATCTCACGTCTCATCTCTTGCTAAAACAGTTTCTAAGAAGTTATGTGTCTTGTGGCGTCTGCGTCTTTTTTTTTCTCCCTCCCAGTTGCTGTCTCTCTTCAGCGGCTTTATCCGGTCATGTATGGAGTATGTCTCACATGTTTGGGAGGATCCACTCATTCAGCTCACATAAACAGGGTTGAGTCAAAAGCTTTTCGTCTCATCAACTCCTCTCCTCTAACTGACTGTCTTCAATCTTTAAATCACCGCCACAATGCTGCTTCTTTTGCTATCTTCTACAGTTATTTTCAGGCTCACCGCTCTTCTGAACTTGCTAACTGCATGCCTCCCCCCCTCCCGCGGCCTCGCTGCACAAGACTTTCTACTCATGCTCATCCCTATTCTGTCCATCTTCCTAATGCAAGAGTTAATTTGTATCTTTACTCTTTCATCCCTTTCACTGGTAAACTCTGGAACTCTCTTCCTGTTTCTATTTTTCCACCTTCCTACGAATTAATTTTTTTCAAGAGAAGAGTAACAAGACACTTCCTAACTAAATTGGCCCACCCCCCTTTTTTTATTCTCCTACTGTCTTCTTTATTGGGACTGGCAACTAAGCAGGCTTTGTGTTACTTCTTTTTGTTTTTCCTCTGGCCAGTCTTCTGAAAAAAATAAATTATATATATATATATATATATATATATATATATATATATAATATATATATATATATATATATTATATATATATATATATATAATATATATATATATATATATAATATATTATATATATATATATATATATATATATATATATATATATATATATATATATATTATATATAATATTATATATGCGGATGTCAGGGCGGCAAAAATACTCGTCATTTCTTCGGGGTTCTTTTAGTGTGCGTGCAACGTTTCGCAAAGGCACTTGGCATCATCAGGCTAAATTGGTTTATATTCGTTAAAATAATAAAAAAACTGCTAAAAGCAAGCATCTAAATAATTTAAGCAATAAATAATCTATATTATCTAAAAACTAAAAGCATAATGTATAATTTAACAAACCTTGAAGTGTATGCTGTCTAGGTTGGCAAGGGACTGAATGAACAATGATATACAGGTAGCATTTCGGTTGCTATGAGGCGATCGGAACGAGAGCGGACGATCGAAACAGTGTGATAATCATTTGAGTATATGTAATTGGCATGAGGTGACTTTATTATTAAGATCTGGAGACAAGTGCTTGATGTGTATGTATTCTAGTAATTTAGTATCACTAGAGAAGTTTGCCTTTGATAAGATTCTAAAATCATCAATAGAGAATGGGTGATCAAGATCATGGGAGTGAGAACGTATTGCAGATTGAGAAGGGAAAGAAATAAGTCGGCCAGTACGAACAGAAACACCTTTATGTTTTGCGAACCTAAGGGTTAGATTCTCGACGTCTCGCCAATGTATCGAGCCTTAAACTCGAACACTCAAATTCATAAATTATATTGGAGATAAGAGTTTTAGGTATAGGATCTTTATATTTGAAATGTGTTCTTATAGTAAATGGATTAGTAAAACAAATCTAAATTTTGAGTTAGGAAAGTGAAACTTAAGTAGACCCATTGAGTTTTTACGAATGATATAACGAAGATGGCCATAAAATGAAGTTTAATATAATGTGTGTCTAATATAATAATAATAATAATAATAATTATTTTTATTTTATTTTCGCCCGAAGGCATACATCAAAAAAAAAGCGATAGAACAGGACAAAGGGGTAAACTTAAGTACTAGAGCAAAAAGAAAAACAGGAACAAAGTACAGGCACATTGGGGACATAGTATCAAAGTACATAGAAGAGCATACATGGCCCACCTGTGCTACCCCACATTCTGCACAAACAGCAGACCCAGCCACCGCTGTTGTATGGGTCCAATACCATAGGCCGAGCTCTGCCTGACAGAGGTGATGATGGATTTCCCGTAGAGAGCTCCACCCTACCCCTTTTAAACTGAACACGGAGTGTCGACGGATCACATTCAGATTGTTCACCCCGTTCCTAGCAAAAGCCAGGGACGAGCTGCACCACGTGGGCAGCTCCAGAAGCCTCTTAAGGATGTCATTGTGACAGACCTTAAGGCGGTTCATAGTGGCCACCTTGTACCAGGGACCACAGCGAGTTGCAGTATAAGAGTAGCATTTACGCTTCCTAGGCTGCTATGTACCGTCGGGCTGTCTTTGTACCAATGCTTTGGGCTTTTATGTACCATTGCAGGCTGCTTTTGTACCGACAAGTATACCTAACCTAACCTTAACCAAATTTTAAACCCAAACCAACCCAGTATACCTAACCTAATCTAACCTAACCACAAAGTATACCTAACCTAACCTAACCTTAACTACAAAGTATACCTAAACCTAACCTAATAACCTTAACCACAAAGTATACCTAGCCTAACCTAACCTAACCTTAACCACAAAATATATCTAACCTAACCTAGCCTAACCATAGCAGCCGCTGATAGTCCAAAAGCAGCCGCGGTGCATAGCAGCCTTGGATGGAACATAGCAGCCACCAGTGGTACATATCAGCCGCTGGGAAAATAGAAACCAACGGCACATAGAGGCCTGTTCCCGCAGTGACTCCTGAATAGCTCCATCTTTTACCTCTCTGCTACAGTAGGAGAATTTCCCCCTTTTTTAGAGTATTTCCCCCAACAAGAAGCTTGGTGGTCTGCTTGATGATATCATCATCATCAGTCATGTCGTGGGATATAACATGGCCTAGGTATGCGAATCTATCCACAAAAGTGAGGGCAGACCCACCGAGCCATGCTGTTTTCAGGTAATTCACCTGAGCGCGTGCCGGTGATACTCCCATGCCCTCTGTCTTAGTGGTATTGTAGACAATGTCATGCTTGGCAGCTTACAACTGACACACATTGATAAGGTTTCCTGCAACGCATCCGCAGTGGGGTGGACAGCAGTACCATATCATCAGCAAGCTCAGTGAGTTGATGCACCCATCATGTATGTGGCAGCCGATCCCTGTATCACGAAGGTTTTGGCACTGAGATCATCCGTGTACACATTGTCAGGAAAGGGGATAAAATCCCCACCGGGCCCGAATACCATTGACAGTACTAAAGGACAGCGAAAAGGAATTACCCCACTTAACAGTAAATTCCTGGGTATTGTACCAGTATATTAATAAATTAACAATGTACCCAGGTGTATCCCCCTTTTAAAATATAATTCGGATTGACTCGACTTAGGGTGTTAACTTTTCATCTAAGAAACGGGGGTTTGAACTTTCATCTAAGAAACTAGAGATTGTTTTTTCGATAATTTAAGGGGATAACCTTTATTTTGGAAAAAATTAGTAAGTAATTTGTTTTCAGTATCGAAGGCAAATCAATTGGAAGATAACTATAACATCTGTGTAGTAGTCTTAATAGTATTGGTTTAAAAAGGTTAGGGATGAATGAATAAATACTGAATACCAAGGCCTGTGAAGGTAGGTTTACGATAGACTGAGGTAGTAAAATAATTATCCTTACGTGTAACTAAGATATCTAGAAATGGTAGTGATAATTGGTTTTCAACTTCATATGTGAAACTTAAAATTTGGGGTTTAGAATTAAGGTAATTAAAAAATAAGGGGAAAATGTTATATATATATATAAAATTTTATATTTTAAAATATATATATATTATATATATATATATATTATGTATATAATATATATATTTATATATATTTATTTATATATATATATAATATATATATATAATTATATATTTTATAATATAATATATATATATATAATATATATATAAAATTTTATATAATATATATATATATATATCTATATATATATATATATATATATATATAAAATATATATATATATATATATAATATATATATATATATATTATATATATATATATATATATATATATATATATATATATTATAATGTTAGTGTAGCCAGGCTGGATATTTCTCTTAGGCAAACGAGGTTGAAAGCAGTCGAGCATTCTACTTTTTTGGGTTTTTTTTATGCACGGTTCTTTTTGCCGAAAATTTTTTGTTTTTTCTTGCCGTACCATAATTATCAGAAAACACAAAAAAATTGTAGGCAAAATAATCCGTGCAAAAAAAAGCTAAATAAAGGAGAATTTTTCGACTGCTTTTTTCAACCTCGTTTGCCTAGAGCGAGAGAAAAAAAAATTTAAAAACCCCAAAATTATATATATATATAGTATATAATAATATATATTTATATTTATTATATAATTTTAAATATATATATATATAATATATATATATATATAATATATATTATATATTATATTATATTTTTTATATATAATATATATATATATATATTATATTATATATATTATATTTAGGCCTGTTCAAAATGAACTTTTAAAACCCTTTTTTGGGCCCATGTTTTTTTGTTTTTTTAATTAAAAAAAAGTTTTGTCCCAAAATTTATTGTAATGGGAAATTTGCTTACGGGTCCCCCATGAAGCAAAAAAATTTTTTCAAAAAAAAGGCAAAAAAGAAAACCAAAAATTTAAAAATAAAAAAATAAGTTCTAAATTTTCCTTTTCGCCCCAGAAAAGTACAAATGAATGTTTCACTGAAACTGAAAAAAGAAAAAAAAACATTTCCCAAAGGGCACCCAAGGGTTTTGCTTTTTTTCGGAGTCCGATCGTCGGCTCCGTAGGGGCCTTGGGGGTCGGGGCCCCCCCCCGTCCTTGGCCACCCCCTTCAAAGGGAAACTGTTTCGAGTTCTTCTGGGGTTTGAAGGCATTCATCAGGGCCCCCCCCCCTTTGGGAACGTCGTTGACCACCTTTTCCCCTGGTAAATCCCCTCTTTATCCCAGAAAGAGGATCCCCCTCCAACTGGGGGGGCTTTTAGCCGGGAGTGTGGCCACTTCCTCGCCTTGCCCGGGAGCAGGAGATCCAGCGCCTTTCTCGACCTGGAACTAAAGAAGCCTGAAAGAGGTTGTTGGGATGAAGGGGGGGGCCTTTTTTCCGGCCAGACGTTCAGTCCCTTCCCCCCCCCTCTTCATTTTCTGTACCTGGAGGCCTTCTCTTCCTTTGTAATCCTTTGTCGAAGAGGAAGAGAGGCCCAAGTCTTTGACAGTCCCAGAGATGGCGCTGAATCCCTTCAGGGCCACTTCAGCAACGCGCTCTTTGGGGGATTCCTCTGCAAGTTCCCTCATAAGAGGAGATCGTTGTAGGGGCAGGGGAAGGAACCAGGGCCCTCGCCCAGAAGGGCGTAGAGGGGGGCGACAAAGAGGGACACTTTTCCATGGCTCAAATTTTCATGAGAGGTCAGCCGAAATGAGACCTGAAGGGGAAAATTTTGAGAGCGTAATTCCCTTCGAATCCATCTCGCTTGATGAAACGTCCTGGGCCCCCTCATTTTGAAAGTCTCCCAATATCCCCTCCCGGAAGATGTAGGAGAGAACCAAGAGCCCCTTGTAGTCGCCCTTTTGGAGGTTTCCCTTTTTCGATGGCTCTTGAGCTCGTAAAAGCTGTCTCCCTTGATCAGACAGCTCGCCTGTAGAGAGGAAGGAGGTTTTTCTTCATCCTGGAGGATTCCAAGATTTCTGGCGAGGGTCCCACTGGTCCGGGAACCGGACGAAGAGGGGGACGTTAGGCCCGCCAAAGGTCCATAACAGTGTTTGAAAAAGTCCCCAAGGATTACTTCCGGGGATGTGGTGCCTGCACGCAAACAGGGGGAGATTCTTCCCAACCCTCCGAAATCTTGATGCATGCTCCTCCTTTTGGGACCCGTGTTCAGGCAGTAGTGTCAAACGTTTCCCTTTGAATGCGGCCCCAGTCCAGGTCGGATACCGCCTTGAGGACGCCTTGCATGTGATGCCAGTGCCTTGGGGGATCTTGGCTACTCCAAGAGGTCCCTTGCCCCCACCTGTACGTGAATGGCGAGCCTCCAACGCGTTTACGTCTCCCAGCATGCAGGCAGGGCTTGGCATACATGAAGTAGCAAAAGGCATCTTCTGGGAGTTCGTCTTCTCTGCGGGGCCATTCCTTTTTGGTTCTTTTCCATGGCGGCGGATGGAGCTCGCAGAGAGCGTGATGTTGTCAATTTTCTGCAATTGCCTTTGGGCCCGGCTCCTACCACTGCCACGCAGCCGGATCTAAACCTTTAAGGGTTTCCCCCTTTGGTGGTCACTTCCTTTGACAGGACATGTCAGACTTTTTCCACTCTTCTTTAGGAGGATTAGGCACTTGAACTCGGCATCACTTCCATCCCTTTTCCCCGTGAGGGGACGAAGACGATGAAGCCCCCTGGCTTGAAGGACACTACTTTAGGCGATCTTTTTCTCCATTCCGCAGCCGCTTCCCCTTCACCCCTTCTTCCCGCTTCCGCTTTTTCTCTGGAGCCTTCCCGACACAGGCCATCCGGTCTGGGAGGAAGTCGATCGTCCTCTCTTTTCTGATGAGGAAGGCCCCGCCTCCTCGTTTGTGGTCTTTTCAGGGATCTCTGTGCGCCACACGAACAAGTCTCAAGGTCCCCTTGAAAAATTCCCCTTTACCTTGCCGTTTCCGAAGCTCTTTTCTTGTGCTTCTGAAGACCCTCGTAGGCCTCCCCTAATTGCGCAGCTTGCCGTTGAACGCAGTGTGGAGGTAGGGGGACCTGCCTTTCCAAATCCCCAGGACTTCTCCACGGCGGGCTCCTTCGCAGCCTCCGCCTTTTTTTCTTTTCCAACCGTGGTGGAAGTAAACTTCGGAGCATTTCCCCTTTTGAGGGGAGACGGCTCCCCGGGGATGTTTCCTTTGGGTGACCGATCAACCCCCCATGTTTCGATAAAAGGGCCCTCGCCCTGGAAAAGGAAAAATGGGGAAAAATAAGTTTTCTGTTTTGTTAGTCATCGCGACGAAAATGATAACTTTTAGTTTCCCCCAACAAAAAAATAATGTTATTACCCGGGGGGGGTTAAGAGTTTAATACATTTGCTGCAACGTTTTTTCCTAGTGCAGATGTGGCGTTTTTTGCAGGGGGGGGGGCAGTTAGTGCAGTGTAAGAAGAAGGGGGAAGCGTCACGACGGACAAAACCCCCTACAAATCATGTGTCGCTCTGGGGGGCCTTTAAATCTTTTTGATTTAGTTCAAATTTTATGTCACCCCAAGACTCCAAGTGGAAAAGAAAACTTGGCCCCAAGTCTTCAAAACTTTTTTATTATTAACACCCAATAAAATATAATAATATATATATATATATATATAAAATATAAAATATTATATATATATTTTTTTATTGTGTGTAAACTATGTATATATTTATATATAATATATATATAAAAAATTGGTGTATACTAATAATAAAATATATATGGATATATATAAAATATATAATATATATATATGGATATAATATATAATTAATATTATATATTATGGGGTTTTAAATGATATAAGTATTTATAATATATATATTAGTATTATAATATAATATATGATATTAATATTTTAAATTTTATAAATATAATATTATTAATTTTTTAAATAATATATATGATTATATAAAAAAATAAAATAATAAATTATATATATTATATATAGTTTATACATATAAAAAATATATATTTTATAATTTAAATATATAATATAATATATAATTAAATATATATAATATATTTTTATTATATATTATAATATATATATATAAAAATTTATTATATATTATATATTAAATAATATATTTAAAAATTTTAAAATTGATTAATTTTATTTTAAAAATATATAATTATATTAATATATATATATTTATATATATTAATTTATAGAATATTATAATAAAATTAAATTTTTATTTTTTAAAAAAACCTATTACTTTAAGGCTAGGGAATGTGTAATTAAAAACCCCGGATAGGGAAAAATTTTCCTTATCCTTTTTAAAAAACCGAAATGGTGAATCCTTTTAAAACCGTAGGGGGTTTTGATTTTAGATATTAGGGGGCTACCAGGTAGAAAATTAGACCCCGGATGGTTTAAAGATCATTTTTAAAGAAAAGCCATTTGTGGCAGGTGGTTTTTTTCAAACTCCAGGGTTTTAGGAAATTTTAATATTTCCCCCAAATAGTACAGAAAATGAAATGTTACCGGAAATTTTGCAAAAATAGCCTAAACCTAAAACAATTAAATCAGGGCCAAGGGGTATTAAAAAATTTTTTTTCGATGGGGGGAAAAGTCAAGGATTTACCCCAAAATAAACACAGAAAGGGGGAAAAGTTAGCAGCCAAATAAAAGCCCCAAAAAAATGCTCGGAAAAAAGAAAGGGTTGGAGGGGTTGTCAAAATAACTTCCTGTACTGCAGCCTGGAGCAGAAGTGCAGCAGCAATCTTCAGCAACTTAGTTAACACCTCACGCAGGGGGGAGTGTTAAAAGGGGTGTCGGGAACAGTTGAAGGGCAGTCTAGTAGAGCGCCCAATTCTACAGAAATGCCTTCAAGGGATAAGAACAGCAGCCGTGTGGGAGGTGTTGTCAGGTTGAGAGCTGTAGCTGTCTGCCTGTCCAGGGGTAGAGCGGCAATGGGGTCACCTTGGCTAGACTACCCCCCTACCCCTGGACACGGGGTTGGGGTGTTGACGTGGGCATGACCCATGGTATGTGTCACCAATGATTGTAGTCCTGATTGAGCTCAGATGAGAGGACACACCTATATTAGGTACGACGTATAACAAAAATTCTTTTTCTCAACTTTGGCATCCCAAATTTTCCTATGTAAAATGGAATTCAAAGACGATTTTATCTGATTTCATTTTTGCATTTGAGCAATTCTTACTATGCAAAATCGCACTTTTATATTGCACCTTATCGAATAATGCTTAAATGAGTACGCAGTGTCCGGTTGGTCCTGTTTATTGCATCATGCACCAAAATGAGTTCCAAATGACTAGCGTGGTAAGCTCTTTTCTGATCATTTTGGTTCATCAGGCACTACATCACAGTGTCACAGGCCTCTACGTTGGCCTAGAACGTTCTATCATGTCCTTCTTAGACCTGAAGCAGGGCATAGTCTCCGGTGGGCCCAAGCCCGGATGAACCCGTCTCTGGCCTGCTGCCCCCCCCACTGCTGCCGCAGCCTCTGTCACCTGCTTCACGACTCTTTCGGTGCTCTGAGTGGGGATAGAGAACTCCGGAACCTCGTACGGCTTGACCAGGATCTCCTGGATCTGATCCCCGGACAGTGAACAGGTGAATGCCGGCTCGTGCACCTGGCCAGGCTGCCAGCTGATCAGGGGTCTGCAAGCTGGTGGCTGACAATTTTCAGCTTGGGTGTGATGCAAGGTCTTACACTGGTGTCCCCATACTCCCCCCAGCCCTCAGCTTCAAAATCTGGGTCACGGCGAACCTGCGGTCGTCCTCACTTTTGACTCGCCTCAGCGGAGGAGGACACATCTGAGTGTGCAAAAAATGCTCCTGTCCGCACGTAGAAGGTCACAGCTGTTTGGCCCTTCTTGGGCTGCGACCTCATCACTCTGAGCTGCGTGAGGATTGTTTTGGGGGCCGTCCTCTAGCTGTGGTGAACCTTGATGTCGTGTAGAGTTTGAAGTACACCTGAGGCAGTATTTGACTATGATTTCCATGGTGTTCAGTTCTTTGCCAGTCAGTCCATGCTTTCTGGTCCACATGTAACGAGCGACTGGGCTGTGGGAGCCATCTGGAGTGGGACTTTTTGCCACACTTGCTCTCTTGCAGCTCGGACGGGAGAACCCCCGCTTCACACCCGTAACCTATTCTACATAGCTGCTTTCAGGCAACAGAGGGACTGGTTTCCAGTGGACGCACCCAAAAATTATGTGATGCCACGGGACTTGGTGTTAATTTTGCCAACAACCCTCCCAAAATTTTGGGGGATGATGATATAAAAGCAGAGAGCTTAACCACCAGTTCTCAGCCACGAAAATGAATTTTTCATGAACTTGAAGATTATGATGATCAATAATTATTGTAGTGCTTAACTATTTCCCTGGTGCTTCCCTGGTAAAGGGTTCCCTGGCCGATGCCATGGCATCCTGCCTGGCCCCCCTCAGCTTGTTAGGATCGCGACCAGGTACGACATGTCTGGAGAGAGGGTGGCCGTCAGCGATAAGGTCCTGGAGGAACCCAGAAGCCAAGGCGCAGCAGCAGTGGGGGGAACGTCGAACCGGATGCTTGCCAGCGCCAGGTTCCGGACTGGCATTTGTTTTTTCTTCTTGCAGCTGGCCTGTCTAAGTACTGCTCACAAGGGGTGCCAGGGACCCCAGCCTCTCCCTGAGCAGTCGGTCTACCAGTATGGCAGCCTCCTGTTGCTCCTGCCTCTTTCCTCTGAGTGGCAGGGTGAACGACTCCTCCGTCTCATCCTCAGAAACCTGGTGATCTTCAGCCTGGCCAGGAACTCTGCTCCTGCAGTCCCAAGACGTCTGACCTTTCACTTTCTGCTTCTGCTTCTTTACTTAGCCTCCTCTTCCAACTGCTTTCACTTGTCTATGCGTCTCATTCTTGTCTACCCCCGTCATCATTATTGCACTCTCCTCCCCAACTTTGATCCTCTGGTAGTACAGCCACTCCAAGTCTAAAGTAGGGACTTTTCTGGCCAGGGGGCAGTCACACTGCACGTGTGCTCCCCGCGTGGCACAGCTGGGGGTGGGTGCTGGATTCCTGGTCCTTGCAGAGGAAGATGTGTGAGGGCAGGCCGTTATGTCAAACAGCCTGTCCATAAATTTTTCTCCACGAATTCCTTTACTGCTTTAGTTGCTCTGTCTCTCACCACTTCACTAAACTTCTTCCAAAAATTATCTATCCTTCTGGTCACGGACCGGTCAATAACAACCACTGGAGGTGCAAATTGGGCGTTTGATTTCTTCCACTGGGCAAGCACCATGGGGGTCAGATCCTTCGCAATGTCTCTCACTGGGTACCCCCGCTTGTCAACACCCTCCCGGATGCCACTGAAATTTTTGGAGAAAGGGTTCCCCTCTTCATCACGCCCCGATACGTAGGCACCTCACTCTCAGCAAACTCTCGTCCCCGCCAACAAAAGGGGGCCAACTTAGATCCAGAGCTCTGTCTAGTTGCGGGCTTCGACCCACTTGGTTTACAAGGAGAAGCCCATCCTGAAAAAGACGATCAAGAATTGATGATAGGTGCAAATGAAGCCCTTACTTTAGCGGGGCTAAGCTATGTTTTGCATATAAAAATAAAAGTCCCCTTTTTGCATAGCAAGAAGTGCTCAAACAAAAAGTGTGAAGCGGCAAACCACCCTTAAAATTCAATTTTACATAAGAAAACACCCTGCCAAATTCGAAATAATCTATATTTCACTTTTCATTGGACCTACGGCGTACCCTAACCTATATGGGCGTGACCCATGTATAGGTCACCAATAATTGTATATTGGGAAGACACCTTACAGTAGGAGAGAGTTGTCACTCAATAAAATAACAAATATATAAAGCGAAGACACATGAGAGAGAGGTGAGCATTCTGAGAGATTTTCTGAAATACCAGACTGAGGCGACAAGGCCACTATGGCCATGTCCACTGTTAATAATAAGTGAAGTTTACGTATTGTAAAGCAAGTCAAGTCCTTAAAGCAGCTTTTAATATTGTTATAGGATGTTATATTAATATGTATATAATATTATAGGAAGTGTTATGTATTGTGAAAAATTATCATGTGAAGAGATACTTTGTATTTATTGAATTTCATTTGAGATTATATATTGAATTTCACGGAGAAAAGTTGTTATGTTAAGCAGAAGCAGTAAACTCAGAAAATGCAACTGTGTTCCCCTTTTAACTCCGAAGCTTTTGACTTATACAGGAAAACCCAAAATCGTGTAACATTGCAAGCAAGACACAACACACTTGAGAGGCGAACAATCGACGGTCGGTGAAAGTAGCAATCCCCCTCCTCAGGTAGGGGAGCGAGGCAAGTGTATTTCCTCCACAGTAAATAAATGCCCATTATGGAGTCTGAAAGATTTTATATGCATAAACAGGGAATTTAGTTAAACTCGTCACCATTGATAATTTTGTTAAAAAACCCTTTGACATGGAGTATATCACAAGAAGCGGAATTGTATTAGCTTTCCATTGCTTATTTTTTGCTTTCTGATAAATGAGTAAGCACCAATGCAAAAACCAGCGTTAACGAAATATTTATTTCATTATATATTTAGTAAACGCTAATTTGTGCATGATACTTGCTCAGTTATCAGAAAACAAATTAATACCAATGGAAAGTTAATACTATGGGCCCCTTCTTGACATACTCCATGTCTAAATTTTAGCACAAAATTTTTAATAGCGACAAGTTTAATTCAATACCTTGTGCATGCATTTTTCCCTTCATAGTCTAATGACATTTATTTAGTATGTTTTATTGTGTTTTATGAGAAAACGTCACGTGGATACCATATAAATCTCTCGCTCTCTCTCTCTCTCTCTCTTTTTATATATATAAAATTAATATATTTTGATATATATATATATTATATATATAATATATATTTTAATATATATATATTTATATATATATATAATATATATATATATTTATATATATATATATATATAATATATATATTATATATATTATATATATTATAAATGATGATTAAATCCAGGCTGGTAAAACATTCTTGATTGCTTTATGGAACGTTTCGGCTATATACATAAGCCATCATCAGCCAAAAAAACGGAAATAATACATAAAATTAGTAAAAAATAAAAATATATAAATTAAATTATGTGAACATTTCAAATGGCTAACCTAAATTAAATGATAAAACACAAAAATAAAACAATATTATAACACCCACACCTACCAATCAACTTAAAAGTGGAGTGTGTGGGATTCCCACATGGTTTAAAAAAACAGTAGCGGGGTTGAGGTGCCTTGTGCGCACAGAGATGGTTTGTAGTGGTGGGTGAGGAGGCTCTCCTAAATAATAATTTGTATATTTTCATTTTTTAACAATTTTATGTATTAATTTCCGTTTTTAGGCTGATGATGGCTTATGTATATAGCCGAAACGTTCCATAAAGCAATCAAGTGTTTTTACCAGCGGTTTGGTTTTAATATTCATTATAAGATCCCGCTTCCCTCCTGGGGAAAGTATTGCCCCCCCCTCTCTCTCTCTCTCTCCCCTCTTTCCCCTCTCTCTCCCCTCTCTCTCTCTCTCTTCTATATTTTTATATATATATAATATATAAATTTTATATATAAAATATTAAAAGGGTTTTTTAATTTATAGGCGGGTATGTGTACAGCTTCACTGGTCACCAACTCAAAAAACTACCGATGGGTTCAAGAACTCCTAGAGCGATAGTCCAGGAATATACTAAGGTACACAACAAACCCAGGTTAACTACCTTAAATAGTTTATTTAATAGCAGAATAGCATGCCATTACATGTCCTGTTCAGGACTCACTTTCACTCGCATTTTCTTGCCCTAAAAACCTTTTCTAGATAAGCCTAGATAAAACCCATCGCCTATGGTATCAGCAGGGTTTAAAGACAGGGGGTTTGGTTAGGGTATCTCACCGCTTTCACCGAAGATGAACCGGCAGGGCCCTTT
>JACEEZ010000220.1:0-19217 GCA_016584305.1 Chionoecetes opilio
AAAAGGGGGGGGGACGGTACTGGGTGTCCGGCGGACAGGTGCTACCGGACGGTCTAGGTGTCCCGGGGAGGTACTGGGTTTAAACCGGACGGTACTAGGTGCTCGGGACGGTACGGGTGTACCCCTTACCCCGGGGGTACTACTCCGGACGGTACTGGGTGGACCGGACGGTATAGTGCTCCCGGGAGGGTACTGGGTGCAGGGACGGTACTAGGTGTCCGGGACGGTACTAGGTGCTCCCGGGGAAACGGTACTGGTGCTCCGAAGGGTTTTACTAGGTGTCCGGCGGTACTAGGTGCTAACGACGGTACTAGGTGTACCGGACGGTACTAGGTGCTACCGGACGGTACTAGGTCTACCGGAACGGTACTAGGTGCTACCGAACGGTACTAGGTGCTACCGGACGGTACTAGGTGCTACCGAACGGTACTAGTTGCTACCGGACGGTACTAGGTGCTCCCGGACGGTACTAGGTGCTCCCGGACGGTACTAGGGTGCTACCGAACGGTACTGGGTGCTACCGGACGGTACTAGGTGCTACGGACAGTACTAGGTGTTACCGGAGGGTACTATATTTGTAAGGGGGAAATATTTCATTTCATATTATATATTTAACTCAGTAATATACATGTATCTCAATATCGGTACCATCAACTATTATTGAGTGATAGTCATAGATAGTCATATTGGTCATAGTACCACACTAGGGTTCAAGCTATTAAAAATTGTTATAAAAGTTTTTATAATAGTTTATAGAAATTATCATATTTCATTTTATTTCAAATATTTCCAGTTTAAATTTCGGAACACCGAGAGATACATAGAAAAAAAGATGAGATACGTACATGGGAAAGGGAGTTTACATGAAAAAGGTTATCAGTTTGTCTGTGTGTGTAGCTAGTATCATTAAAAATAACACTTGTTTAAACCCCGCGGCGAAGATTATTACGGAAAACACAAGGTCATATTTTCCCTTATTTCAATAACTTCCAACATATTATCAACACATGTCAATACTCAACGGTACACCTAATATGGAATATGTAGATGATGGAGTTAACATATGAAAAATATCATGTTTTAGAATAGAATATTTTTTGAAATCTTTTCCCACTATCAATGCACTAAACTGCCAGACGTACGATAGCTATTACAAAGGGGTTTAAAAAACCCCCAAAAGGCCTAAATTGTCACCCTTAACCAGTCGATAACATAATGAAACTTTAGTTTTAACATGTTTTCGCTCCTGCATTATATCGAAATAGACTCAATAATATAAATAATTGCAGTACGACACGTTTTCTTTAGGAATTCCTTGACGGCGCCTGGCGCTGTGTCTGAGTGAAAATAATCAGTTAGTTGGAAAAAGCACGAGTGGGTGGATGTTTTTATGTTGTTCGCCGCACGTCTATCCTTCTACATGGCTGTTCATGCCGTTCAGTGTTTGCCACGCTACTACCAGCATGTAAACTCATTACGAAAATGTTTTTGTACTTATGAAATAAACAATGTCGTAGTAAAAAAAAAAAATTAATGATCCTAGCAATCTCCTTTTCACCGTATGCTGGATAACGACACAGGAATTTTCTGGTTAATTTTCTAAAGCTATTGCATAGTAATGTTTTTATACGTGTTGAACAGCACCAATTAGTCTTTATCTCTTATGGGTTGTGCAACACCCCTTAAAGACATTACTATATCTGCAATATACTTAGAAATATACCATAAAGAATTCCTCAATCAGTTAATCTAACAGCGGCAAATGTCATACCCCCTACGGCTGCAGCTCCCCCAGCGGCCCCCGGTGGCATCTGAGCCCAATTCCCAGCGGCCCTACGTCGTTAACACTTCCGTCGGGCCGCCGATAAGACTACGAGGGCCCCCCCCCCCGCCGAGGGCCTCCGGAGGCCCTCCGTCTTTGTGTTTGCTGGTAGTTTTACACACACAGACAACCTGGTAACCTTTTTCCATGTAACTCCTTCCCTATGTACGTATCTCATCTTTATTTCTAGTGTATCCAGGGTGTTTTCCTGATTACGCTGGAAATATTTGAATAAACTGAAATATGATAATTTTTATAAACTATCATAAAACTTTATAACAATTCTAATAAAGCTTAACAGGCCTAATAATAGTGATGTTACGATATTGAGATACTATGTATATTACTGAGTTAATATTATATATGAAAATGAATAGTTCCCACTTACAAAAAATACGTCCATCGCCAGCGGCTCCGTGGGATTGACGTCAAGTTTGCCACTGCTGTCACTACTGATTCAATACTACATCAAGAATCATATAACTGTTGTTTCAAAATGTTTACACAATAGAAATATTCAATCTGAAATTCTGTACATTACTTGTTCAACATAGTAAATTATCCCGTCTGAAAATACCCGCGGGCCTCTGGAGGGCTGACGGAGGAATTTTCCGCCGACCCGACGCCGTTCGCCGCTCACGGCCTACGTCGGCCCGCGGTGAGGTTAGCTGGGTACAAAAACAAAAATTAAATATTGACTTGATCAGCAAGGCATGTCCAGGCGTACTACGACAAACAAACCCGTCTTTATTTATCATTAAGGGGGAGGGGGGTGGGCACGAAGTCGAACACTCGCCGACGTCGGCGAGTTTCCTATCGGCAACAAGTTATAGGTATGGTTTTTGAGCATATATGATATAAGCGACATTCAATTTTGTACAGAAATGCCTCTGAGCGAGGGATTGGGTATATACGGGTGGTTAAGGACATTTTCTGTACGAAATTTGACTGCCCTTATATCATATGCTCAAAACCATATCTATAACGTCGCGCTAGGATTCTCGCCACGTCCGGCGAGTGTTTCCACTTCGTGCCCACCCCCTTTAATCTATAATAATATAACGAAAGTGTGTGTGTGTGTGTGGTGTGTGGGTGTCATTCTGTCCTGTCTGTCTGTCTGTCTGTCTGTCTTCTGTCGCGATAGGTGCCGCCCCCTGTGGCGGAATCCCCTCTGTGGCACATTTGGAACCGGGTCGACCAGGGGACGTTTTTTAAGCCACTTATGAGATGATAGCTATCACTTTTTTTTTGTTTTTTTTGTAGCGCCTATGAGCGACAATTGTGAAAAAAAAGTGGTTCGAGAATTGAGGAACCGTGATGTAGGGTGATGGTAATGGGTGAGTTGATGTGAGGTGATGGGTATGGGTGTGGGTGATGGTGAGGAATGGGGGGTATGGTGTGGGTGAGGAATAGATGGGGGGTGAGTAGGTAATGGTGAGTGAATCGTGGGTGATGCGTAATGGTGTTGGGTGATGGGTGAGTGAATGGGTGGGGGTTATGGTGATGGATGAGGGAATAGATGGGGGTGACTGGGTTAATGGGTCAGTGACTGGGTGTGTGGTGATGGGTGATGGGTGATGATGGGTGGGGGGTGATTGGGTAATGGTGATTGATGGGGGGGGTGATGGTATGGGTGAGTAAATGGGTTGGGGGTGATGTGAATGGATTGGCGTAATAACATACATTTCTACTCCATGCATTTCCGGAAAGTTAGAAGGGCTATCTGGAGCTGTGTTTTGGTGGGCCGAAGGACCCCAACAGCCCTTCGCAGGAGCTAGCCAAAAATGTCCGCCCGGAGGGCGGCTTTGGGGCGGCTAGTTGGATACCTAAGACGGTTATGTGTCGTAGTACGCCTGGACCATAGCCTTTGTTGATCAAGTCATATTAACGTAATTATTCCCCTCAACCCCGTTTTCATTTGGCCTTTGTTATAAACAGACATTCCCTCATAAACAGACACTTGCCACACGACAACGGACTGGACTGGCAAACCGTTCCAGACTGCCTCGCAAAACAGTGGGGCCGCCCGGACTACCCCGTCCAGACCGGCCAGAGCGTCCGCGAAAACGCGCTCTAGCAATGTTCGCACGGTCAAACTCCGGGGGGGGGGGTGGACGCCGCACGTGCGCGGTGCGGCGGTTTCTCTGACGGTCTCGTTCGTCCTTCGCCGATTAAGGCGTCTTACTGGTATAAACTACTGTGCATTCCTCTACAGTGACACATCTAAGTCTTAGTGAATCTATAATTCGTAATATATTGTGCCTGCGACATTAGTGCGTGGGGCGGTACTGGCGACTATAGTGTTTATCTACGGTAGAATGTCATGCCTCTTTAAAGCCTTTTAGCCAGTCTAATACTACTAGTTTATATAAAAATAACTATACTACTCTTTAGACTGTTTGTAGCTTTCCTTATTTTCTTAGAGTCGTAGTTCTACCTGACGTAAAAGAAAACCATCCCCTTGGAAAAGGGCCAACTAAGATATAATATGTATTTTTGTACCATTTTTTGTGATGGTGAATGTGCCATGTATACCTTTTATAACTCCTGGGTAGTAACTAAGACGAGAGTTCACTGTCGTTTTCAGAGACACCACTATTTTTTCTTGGCCTACAATAGGTGCTTGTTCTATGGTGCTTGTTTATTTTGCGCCAACCAAAAAAAAAAACTAAAAAAAAATAGAAATTAACTACCTTAACTTAAGTTTTAATGAACCTAACCTAACCTTATAAGGTTTTATGAACCTAACCTAACTTAACCACAAATATATTTTTTTTTATTTATTTTTTTTTATTTAATTTTTTTGAGAGGAGAAAAGAGGGCGCAAATAAAAATATCTCCATTAGAACAAGCACCTATATGTAGGCCAAGAAATAGTTTGGTGTCCTCTGACAACGACCGCGAAAATCTCCCTCCATTATACCGAATCCTGCCTTAGATCCTTCTGTCTTTGTTTGCAGAGTGTAGCGCCGAAGCTTAGTGAGCTGTGAGCCTTGTGCGATGCCCCCGTCACCATTCCATAATCGAACGCACGATAGCGCCACCATTTGATATTGACGCTCATCGTTTAATTTGACACCACGATCGCTACCGAAGACGACGATAGCCTCACACATGTCCCGCTGCTGACGTATGTGTTGATGGTCGTAAGATGTCACGATGGCGTCATGACGCTGTATACTGTAATGCCCCGTTATTTCAGAAGAGAATTAGATGGGGAAAGTTATTATCTAAATTCCCGGGTTAATGTCCCCGTAAGCAATTCAATCTTTTATTTTTCCTCGTGTAAGTTTATCTCCTTTCTTCTATTTCCATTTCTCTCTTCCTTCCTTCTCGCACTGTCCCTCCTCCTCCCCCACCCCCGACATTCCTGTTGCAGTTCAACATTCGTGGGGAATACTTATTTCGCGATCCATGATACTAATGGATTCAAACTTTTCATCCTCGGCCCGCACCCACCCTCCTATCAGATCAAGGAACATCCTAGATTCCTTAATGTCCCTTCAAATATCACCATAGTGGAGAGATCACTTTCATAATTAATGTGTTAGTCGAGTTATTTTGCTAAATTAAAAGTCGACTCAATTTATGGTTCGCCTCATTACCACACCACGCTAAAAGACGTGTTCGGACACTGGACACGACTCAATACCACTCTCTCGTTATTGGATTTAACATATTAAATTCTTCTATATCAAGTACAGAACTGTATATAGCAGGCCCTTTCATAGTTACACTTGTTTCATTAGTTAATTAGTCCTTTAGGGTTTCGATAGCTCTTCAGAAGGCCATATCATAGAATTCTAACATTCCTTTTCATCCCAACTTTCACCTTAGTCTACCAAGAGGAGTCCAGTCGTCCTCTACACATTCGTTGTAGGTAGACCTCGGCACCTCGCTCCTGTTTCCCCCCTTCCTTGTTATATTATATCTATCTAATATTTCTATATATGATATAGGTACAGTTTTCAGTTTCACTAACGCAATAAAGGCCTGCCCATCCTATAATGTTATTAACGTGAGTCCGTCTCTACACTTCTTGTAGGCTTCGACGGGAGTGTCTCGCTCCTTCCTCTCCAGAAACCAGGCCACATGGTACAGTGATCCCCCCCAACTCATTACTCTCACATTTTCTCCCCTATATAGATATAGTCCATGTACCTATAGTGCTCATTGATACGACATAGTGGTAGTTCTAAGAATGATTCGGTGAGGGAGCTTACGCTCTAAAGAGCTTGCCCGTTCCCAAATTAAGTTTATGTATGTGTCTAAGATCTCAAACAGAAATATGTCTCATGGTGGATAATAGATGATGTTTCAAATATAGTTCTTGTTGTTTACTTGGCAAAACCCCAGGGACATTCCGCGTGTAGGATAAACTTCCCCACCACTTCCAAAAGAGTCCGCCTTAATCGGTGTAATTCTATAGTATGCACACACTACCAAGATAAATCTAATATATATCTATTCACGGGCTCGGATTAAACAAGAGAACTACTCGCTTGAGCTGGTGGCAGCACTGTCGCCTTAACTCATACCCTTTCCCCTTAACCTAAACTCCTACCCCTTTCCCCTTAAATTCATCCCCTTCCTACTCTCCGCAGCGAGAAGTGTTCATACTATAATCACATAGTGAAGTCATACGACTCGTTTTTCAATTCTCAATTCAAGTTTAAGCAATGAAAATCACAAATCGCTTAATATCCATTCAAATAACAAAGGCACCAGTATAAAACTTCTTCATGGAGTTCTGCACAACAAAGACTACATCACGAATCGAAAATCAACGTCATTTTGTCGTCATGATAAGCTACGATAACAACGACTGTGCCATGGCCGGTGCCATGACGTACCGATAGCGTCCAAGAGCCTCAACACGTGGTGGATGTTGCCATGGTAATGGAGAAGGAAGAATAAAAGATGGGAGAAAACCCGGGGTTGGGTACGTTTGGTGATAGAGAAGGGGGGGAAACGGGGGAGGGGGTTGTAATAAGAAGCGGGTGTTGTGGGGGGGGAAACGGGGGGTAGGATGGTTGGGGATGGAGAAGGCGTACGGATTTTGGTGTTGGTGGGATATGTTTGTTACAAGGGGTGTGTGCATCTTCACGTGTTTAGGGGTAGGGGGTAGGAAGAGGGGGAGGGTGGTGTCACGGCGGATGGGAGTATGGGGGTAGGAGACGAGGGGGGGTGTCACGGTGGTGAGGTAGTATGGGAGTAGAGAGACGAGAGGGGGTGGTCACCATGAGGTGAGGGCGGGGGGTAGGTAGTAGAAGGTGGAGTGGTGTGAAATGAGAAGGGGGGGGAAGGGCGAAGGGGGGGGGGGAAAGGGGGGGAAGGTAATGACAGCGCGCGTAACGGTTTCATTATCGTCACGATGACATAAGACGATCACGGTAGTGGTCACGAAGCTGCTACATCGATAACGATAGCGTC
Source organism: Chionoecetes opilio (assembly GCA_016584305.1). Lineage (NCBI taxonomy): Eukaryota > Metazoa > Arthropoda > Malacostraca > Decapoda > Majidae > Chionoecetes > Chionoecetes opilio. The sequence continues at coordinate 7,256 of JACEEZ010000220.1, forward strand.
CACGATAGACTTACGATAGCGTTGGGTACAAACATCGGGGAGCTCCCGATTTTTTAGTGCACGCCTACTTTTCGTGCCTCGCCGACGCGTCACGAGCGTCACGATCGGTCACGCTTGACCCATAAACCAGGACCAGACGGCGTTGCGCATTGCATTGTTGCGCGTTCGTGGTTTCCATTATGAATGTGTGAAGGGGGCTTGAGGGAAGGAGTCCCCCCGCAAACCATCACAAAAACGGATCATTACATTCACAACATGGCGTCACTATAACAAATCGAGCTTAGATAAAAAATGTTCATTATTGGTTTTTGTTATTATTATATTATTATTATATTATTATTATTATTAGTCCTAGTCTACTATTATTATGGTTAATAATGGCATCATCATTTTCATTTTGTATTTATTATTATGAATCCAAAATATTATTAATATTTATTTTATATAATTATTTTCAAGATATGGTTGTGTTGTGACTGACTGTGTGTACTTTCATCTTCATCAGTTGTATTTTTACGGGCAGAGCAACGCTCGTATGGCCCCGTCCTCCATATCAACATTTTTTATTCATTCCTCCTTAGCGTTGTTTGGGCCCGAAGCCACACCCCGGAGAGTAGGGGGGGCAGGTCACAACCCCCGGTTAACACCCGTACCCATTCACTGCAGGGTGGACAGGGGCTCGGGTTTTAAGAAACAACCCATCTGTTTTCCGCTCCGTCCGGGGATCGAACCCGGGTGTGAACCGAGCGTGCTTCCCTTACACCACTGAGTACCGCTGTGTGTGTGTGTGTGTGGCTGTGTGTATATATATATAGATATAATATATATATATATATAGAATATATTATATATATATATGTGTGTGTGTGTTGTGTGTGTGTGTGTGTGTGTGTGTGTGTGTGTGTGTGTGTGTGTGTGTGTGTGTGTGTGTGTGTGTGGTGTGTTTTGTGTGTGTTCACACTTCAGATAAGCTGAACCCGCGTATCTTTACCATCTATTTTGAAGGAAATCGCGTTTCACACGTGTCTCCGTCTACGGTCTCTACGCTTTGAATATAACATATTAATATTAAAATTAAAGATGCAATTATTATAATATAAAAACAACAATAAGATAATAGAATAATAACAATAATAATGTTAACAGCTATTCATGATCATTAATGAAGTTATCATAATAATAATCATAACTCATATAAAAATAGAATAATAATAGTGATACTAACAACAATATTGATAACCCTAATGTAAATAATAATAACAAAGATAATAATAATAATATATTTGATAATGATAATAATGATATATAAAGATTTGATACTCAATCTATACTACCGTATATGCACACACAGTACACACACACACACACACACACACACACACAACACACACACACACACACCACCCACACACACACACCTACAAGGGGAACTCATAGTGTAAGGGTTAGCACGCTCGGCTCACAACCGAGAAGTCCCGGGTTCGATACCCGTGCGAGCCGAAGACCACGGGCGTCTCTTAAGACCCGGCCCCTGTCCACCCAGCAGTGAATGGGTACCGGGTGTTAGCCGGGGTTTTGTGACCCGCCTCCGGGGTGCCTGCTTCGGCCACACTAAAAAACGACTAGGATGATGATAAATAAATGTTTGATATGGAACGGGCCTACAAGCGTTGCTCAGGCCCTGTAAAATACAACTAGAATTGCATACACATGCACAGTGCACACCCAAACCACACACACACATCACACACACACACACACACACACACACACCACACACACCCACAAGGCTACTCCTAAGTATATTAAGATAACTGATGCAAAAAAAGAAATGGCCTACGCCAAAAATAACATTTTATTTTAGGGGGCTATGACTGTACGTAGGGGTAAGAATTGTAAAAAAATAAAAAAAAGCCTGCCCATTAAAACTATGTTAGGGGGTCTATGCTGTTCGGTAGGTGTTCGATTTGTAAAAAAAAGAGATGGCCGACGCAGGGGCGGATTTTATGGTGTGTGCGAGGCCCTATATATGCCTGTGGATGCGGGCCCTGAATAAATGTGGGTAAATTCTAGAGTCCTTTCAGCCCTTATTAGTTTTTTCTTTTTTCTCCAGACCTTCCACAGATCTCTTCAGATACCTCTAAAACGTAATTATAAAGTGGGGCAGATATGCCCCCTTCAACGCCCCCTCCCCCCTATTTTACCCTCACCCCTGGCCCCCAACAATAAATTCTAACCTACCTCACTACAACCTAACCAATACCCTCCTAACGAGATATAAGAGTGGGGAAAGGACTACAATTTAACCAGGTTAGTTTAGGTTAGTATTAATCTTATATTTTTTTAATCTCTCCACACTTATTGTATTCTCGTTTTAGTAGAGGTATCTGAAGGTTTGTGAAGGGTCTGGAATAAAATAAACCACTAATAAGGACGGGAGAGGCTTCTAGGAATTTTAACAAATGTGGTTCATATTTCATATTAGTTTAATTGAAACTTTTTCCCCCCATATTTTATATCATATTGGTACTAAAAAATTTTTTTTTTTTGTGGCATATTATGGTATATCAATGGTCACAGTGTTCGAACAAATAAAAATGTCCAGCATCAGTATTTTTCAGTGAAAACTTATTTTTTCCTCTGGGTGCGGGGCCTAGGCCATATTACTCGGTCCCCCTTAAATCTGTCCAATGGCCGACGCCACAAGACACTTTTTTTAGGGGGGGTCCTATGCTGTACTGTGTCTGTGGTAACCCTGAAGTCAAACTACCCTGTGTTCCCGGGGTACGGTTTCTCCCCACCACTGGCTCTAAGGGCTTAATGCCAACGGAGATGGAGGGCACCGCATCCACGCGCATCTAGCGTATGCTTCCCATCTGTACCTTACCTTTACCTATGCTGTACGGTAGGGTTATAATTGGTAAAAAAAGAAATGGCCCGACGCTCTAGGCAACTTTTTTTTTAGGGGGGGGGGGGGGCGATGCTGTACAGGTTAATAATTGTCTGAGAAGTACAAGTAAAAAAACAAATACCGATACCGGTAATACCGTATTCTGTACGTATCGGTATCCCGGTATAGGAATTGATACGGTGTGAGGACGTACCGGTATATACTCCTGCAACCGGTATCGGCAATACCGGTATTTATCTTGATGCCGCACAAACCTATATAATATTATGTGAAGTAATTCTGTGACTTGCAATGGCAATACCGGCAAGGCATTATGTATGGCAACACAATCCACCATCGCCACACTACCACCTACCACCGCCTCCTCCCTCCCCCCTCTCCCAGCCCTCTCATTACACGATGTTTTTCTCCCCTGTCCTGGCCTCTGCAATGGCTATTGTTACAGCGACAAAAACACCTTACCAATTGCACCTCGTACGTTCTCTTTCAGCTTTGGTAACCTTGTACCTGTATAGGGTCAGGACACAACACTTGACTCCCTTCCTTACCCCTCCCATCCTCTCATCCTTCCTTGCTCTCTCGTCTCTTCCCGGCGCCGCATATGCTTCATGCTTTTAGTATAATAGGCCCCTCGACTCACCAGCACGAGACTGCTATTTCCACCTATTCTACCATAGGGCGAGCTATAACAAGGGTATACGTACAATATGTGCTCTTCTACACTAAAACTACGTTCAGAAACCTGCAAAGAAAGTCCATGTAGACTCAGAAATGACGAGTGTGTGAGAGATTTTAGTGTTTCATCTGGGAATAGGGAGCAAATGAGTCCCTCTGCGGTCCCCGCTGCCATCCACAGTGGGGGGGGTGAGAGGAGGTATGCTTAGCGTCTATCTAACTCACAGTGAGGAGGAACAGGGGTGGGCAGGATGTACTACACCTGTGTTCTGTGATTATAGCGAAACTACTGCAATATTTTTATATTACTTGTTTCGTATGGAACTGCAATAGTGCAGAAATATATAGCATAACATTAACTTATCTATTTCCAGACGTCGTATAGCGAATAACCTTAATATTCTAGTAGTGTTAGTCATTTTAACGTTGGAAGAGGGCGAGAAGAGTGTACATCCTCTATTTTCAAAAAACACTAATTTAGGCAAGGAAACTACTAGTCAGTGTCTCAGAAAATAACCGCGCAGTCCTCGTTCATTTTGACCTGTGTAGTGGTAAAACAGTGTGATAAGCAAGGCCAAGGGAGGAAAGGTGCCAATCTCTCCTTTGGGCCTTGTGTGTAGCATAAGAAATACTTCACGGGTATCTTGTGTGCTGGGAGACATTGGTGGTTGTTTGTGGTGTGTTGCTGAAGCTTGTGAGGAGTAGGCACCCCCCGCCGCCACTCCCCCGCTCTCCCACAACCGCCCTTGTCCCCCCCAGTCACCCCCCACCCTGCCTCTCTCAGCATGGTGGTGTGGTGAGGGGGAGAGGGAGGCACTTCTGATGCTGGGGGGTGCACGTTATCGCTGTCTTTGACTTCCGCACGTATTGCAAATAACTGCATGTGTGTGTTGTGGTTTATGATAGTGTAACTATACTTGTTTAATTAATTAAGAGTGGAGATGAGAGGAGGTGTGAAACACATACTTATTGCATAACCTTTTTCTTCTTGCTACTTTGGTTTACTGTCTTCTTCCCCTCCTTCCTTTTATTTCAATTTCCTTCCTTTTCCTTCTCTTCGTTTTATTTCCTTCTTTCTTTCTTCCCTTTCCTTATCTTCCTTTTCGTTCCCTTATCTTCCCTTACAATGCGTCCTTTCCTTCCTCTCCCCTTCCTTTCTAATCCATCCCCATATTTTCCCCTCTTCCCTCCTTCCTTCCCAACCATATCCCAGTTCACACACGGCGCCACACTGATCTCTTGCACAGCACACACACACTCTTTCATTCATTTCCGTACTCTCCACCTCCTCCTTCCTCCCTCCATCACATTCCCGTACACTCCACCACATCCCTTCCTCTCTCCATCCCCTTCCCGTACACTCCCCCACCTGCCTTACCTCTCTCCCTACCACCTTCCCGTACACTCCACCACCTCCCTTCCTCTCTCCATCCACCTACCCGTACACTCCACCTACCTCCCTTCCTCTCTCCATCCACCTTCCCGTTACACTCACCACTGCCTCCTCTTCTCCATCCCCTTCCCGTACACTCCAACACCTCCCTTTCCTCTCTCCATCCCCTTCCGTACACAGACACCACGTCCCTTCCTCCATCCATCCACCTTCCCGTACACGTCCACACCTGCCTTCCTCTCTCACATCGCACCTTCCCGTTACACTCCACCACCTGCCTTCCTCTCGCCACCACCTTCCCGTACACTCCACCACCCTCCTTCTCTCTCCATCTCACCTTCCCTACACTCCACCACCTCCCTGCCTCTCTCCATTCCCATTCCCGTACACTCCACCACGTCCCTTCCCTCCCTCCCTCCACCTTCCGTACACTCACCACCTGCCTTCCTCTCCGGCCCAAAGTCTCTTCCTCTCCTCGGCTTTCAATCTCCTCCATCCACCTTCCCGTACACTCCACCACCACCTCCTTCCTCTCTCCATCCACCTACCCTTACACTCCACCACCTCCCTTCCTCTCTCCATCACCTTCCGTTAACCGCACCACCTCCCTTCCTTCTCTCCATCCCCACCTTCCGTACACTCCACCCCGCCCTTTCTCTCTCTCCATCCACCTTCCGTACACTCAAACCAAGTCCCTTCCTCCCTCCCCTCCCACCTTCCCGTACAATCCACCACCTCCTTCCTCTCTTCATCCCACCTTCCCGTAACTCCACCACCTCCCTTCTCGCTTCTCCACCTTCCGTACACTCACCACCTCCTTCCTCTCTCCCATCCACCTACCCGTAACACTCCACCAACTCCCTTCCTCTCTTCATCCACCTTCCCGTACACTCCACCACCCTACCTTCCTCTCTCCAGTCCACCTACCCGTACACTCCACCACCTCCCTTCCTCTCTTCATCCACTTCCCTTCACTCACCACTCCCTTCCTCTCTTCATCCACCTTCCCGTACACCTCCAATACGTCCCTTCCGCTCTCCCTCCACCTCCCCGTCACTCCAACACGTCCCCTTCCTCTCTCCATCCACCTTCCCTTACATCCCACCACCTGCCTTCCTCTCTCCATCCCACCTTCCCCGTACACTCCACCACCTGCTCTTCCTCCCTCCATCCACCTTCCCGCGTACACTACCACCATCACCACGTCCTTCCTCTCTCATCCACCTTCCCGTACACCTCCACCACCTGCCTTCCTCTCTCCATCCACCTTCCTATCCTCATTAAGTAACCTTAACACCAATCACACACTACTACTAATATTATCATTACTATTATTTCGTATAAATGACTCCTAATTATCTCTTGCGGACTTCAAAGTACGGGTCGCGACCAATACTGGTCTCAAACTTTTGCTCTGTGGGTCGCCACGTCGTAAACATATATCATGTGACATGCATTAATAAAGAAGGAGAGAGAGAAAGAGAGAGAGAGAGAGAGATCGAGAGAGAGAGAAGAGAAGAAAGAGAGAAGAAGAAGAGAGATAGAAGAGAGAGAGAAGAGAGAGAGAGAGATAGAGAGAGAGAGAGCAGAGACAGAGAGACAGAATGCCGATGGCAAGAGCAGAAGGCAGGACATGTACGCATTAGCATAAATCTTCACTTGCCATAATCAATACGATTTTTCTCTACTTACGTAGTTACTTTACACAGTACTTCTAACATATTTAAAAAATACTTTTAATAAATCAATTTACAATGGCACACTCGAAAACATATGCCAATCATTTTGAATCCATAGATGCTCTCATTTTCGGGGGGGAATGACTGTTACCCTTCTTAGTGTTATTCTTAAAGTCACGAGGTAAACCCATCACCCCTACAGGCAGTCACTGCCTTAGGGGTGATGCCTGTAGGGGTGATGGCCTATAGGTGTGAATGGCTGTGTAGGTGATATGCACTGTCGGGTGATGCCTTTAGTGGTGATGCCTGTAGGGTGATGGCCTGTAGGGGTGATGGCCCTGTAGGGTTGATGGCCTGTGGGTGATGGCTTGTAGGGAGATGTATGCCCTGTAGGGGTGATGGCCCTGTAGGGGTGATGCCTGTAGGGTGATGGCTGTAGGGGGATGTGCCCCTGTAGGGTGATGGCCTGTCGGGTGAGGGCCTTAGGGGTGATGGCCTGTAGGGGTGATGCCTGTAGGGTGATGGTTTGTAGGGGGATGATGCCCGGTATGGGTGTGGCCTTTGGGGTGATGGCCTGAGGGGTGATGACCTGTATGGGTGATGGCCTGTAGGGGTGATGACCTGTAGGGTGATGACTGTAGGGTGATGACCACTGTAGGGGTTATGGCCTGTAGGGGTGATGGCCTGTAGGGGTGATGGCATGTTAGGGGTGATGACCTTAGGGTGATGGCACTGTAGGGGGTGTGACCTGTAGGGGTGTGGCCTTGTAGGGTGATGCCTGTATGGGTGATGGCCTGTAGGGGTGATGCCATTGACTGCCTTGACAGGCCAGGACAGTGCGCTGCTAGCCGCAGATGGTTAACACATCATAAAGGTGGGTATTGGCTATCCGTGGTCGAGCGGTTTTTAAGTAATGTCTAAGTATTGTAAAGCAAATTATTTCTTTTGGAGATAATGACATGTTGTTTATAGGGAGGCGAGAGACAAGTGTTTACGTGCGCCACTCTTCTTCCTCTTGTGACCTGCATCGCCACTTCCCTTGCCGCGGACACTTTTTAATGCAGATTTGGCTTTAATTAATAATAATATTTAATTAATAACTAATATTTTTTTGATTATTTTTTGTAAGATTAATAAGTTTTTTTAGTGCTTTGCGACAAAAATGTTTGAAAAAACAAATAGAATCGAACCTATACCTTACCTAACTTCTTTTCATCTTTTTTTTCTTTTTTAGTTGGGTAAAGATTAAATTAGGTTTGCTCAGAGACCATTATATGTTTCTGTTGCAAATCACTTTTTTTCAGCAATTTTCTTTAAGATCTTTTTTTTTTCTTAGTGATTAAAAGAAGAAAAAAACTATAATAAGAGTTTCTCCCTACAGAACTTTGCTGTCCACCACCACCACCACCACACTAACACCACTACCACCACCACCACCACCACCACACCATCACCACACCACCACCACCACACCACCACCACCACCACCACACCATCACACTACCACCACCATCACCACACCACCACACTACCACCACCACACCACCACACACCACCACCACCACACCACCACCACCACCACCACCACACCACCACACCACCACCAAAAACCCACCACCACCACACCCCCCCCCCAAAACCCCCCCCCCCACCACCCCACCCCACCAACCACACCACCCCCCCACCCACCCCACCCCCCCACCCCCCCCACCCAAACCCCCACCCCACACCATCACACCACACCCCACCACCCACCACACCACACCACCACCACCACCACCACACCACCCACCACCACCACACCCACCACCACCACCACACACCACCCACACCACACCACCACCACCACCACCACCACCACCACACCATCACCACACCACCACCACCACCCACCCCACACCATCACCACACCATCACCACCACCACCACCACACCATCACCCACAAACCCCCACACCACCACCACCACCACCACCACCACACCACACCCAACCACCACCACCACTACCACCACCACACCATCACCACACCACACCACCACCAACCACCACACCATCACCACCACACCACCACCACACCACCACCACCACCACCACCACCACCACCACCACCACCCTACCACCACCACACCACCACCACCACACCACCACACCACCACCACCACCACCACCACCACCACCACCACCACCACTACCACCACACCACCCCCCACCAAACCCCCACCACCACACCACCACCACCACCACCACCACCACCACACCACTACTTCTACTACCACCACCACACCACCACCACACCACCACCACCATCACCACCAAACCCCCACCACCACCACCAAACACCCACCAAACCCCCATCACCACCACCACCACCACCACCACCACACCACCACCACCCCCACCACCACACACCACACCACCACCACCACCACACCACCACACCACCACACCACCACCACCACCACCACCACACACCACCACCACCACCACACCCCCACAACCACAACACCACAACCACCACCACCACCACCACCACCACACCACCACAACCACCACCACACCATCACCACCACCACCACCACCACCATCACACCATCACCACACCACCACCACCACCACCACCACACCACCATCACCACACCACCACCACCACCACCACCACCACCACCACCACACCATCACCACACCATCACCACCACCACACCATCACCACCACACCACCCACCACCACCACCACCACCACCACCACCACCACTACCACCAACCACCACCACCACACCACCACCACCACCACCACACCACCACACCACCACCACCACCACCACACCACCACCACCACCACACCACCACACCACCCCCACCACCACCACACCACCACCACCACCACCACCACCACCACCACACCACCACCACCACCACCACCACCACCACCACTCACTACTACTACTACTACCACCACCACCACCACCACCACCACCACCACACCATCACCACCACCACCACCACCACCATCACCACCACACCACCAAACCACCATCACCACCCCCCACCACCCACCACCACCACCACCACCACCACCACCACCACCACCACACCACCACACCACCACCACCACCACCACCACACCATCACTACCCCCACCATCACCACCACCACCACCACCACCACCACACCCCCACCACCACCACCACCAACCACCACACCAAACCCCCACCACCACCACCACCACCACCACCACCACACCACCACCACCACCACCACCACCACCACCACCACCACCACCACCATCACCACACCACCACCACTACCACCACCACACCATCACCACCACCACACCATCACACCATCACCCACACCACCACCACCACCACCACCACCACCACCACACCATCACCACCCCCACCACCACCACCACTACCACCACCACACCATCACCACACCATCACCACACACCACCACCACCACCACCACCACCACACCACCACCCACCACCACCACCACCACCACACCACCACACCACCACCACCACCACCACACCACACCACCACCACCACCACCACCACCACCACACACACACACCACCACCACACCCCACACCACACCACCACCACACCACCACCACACCACCACCACCACCACCAACCACCACCACACCACACAACCACCACCACCACCCACCACACCCACCACCACACACCACCACCACCACACACCACACCACCACCACACCACACCACCACCACCACCACACCACCACCACCACCACCCACCACCACCACCACACCACCACCACCACCCACCACACCACCACCACCACACCACACCACCCACCACCACCACCACCACACACCACCACCACAACCACCACCACCACCACACCACACCACCACCACCACCACCACCACCACCACCACCACACCACCACCCCCAAACCAACACCACCCCACCACCACCACCACCACCACACACCACCACCACCACCACCACCACCACCACCACACCACCACCACCACCACACCACCCACCACCCCCACCACCACCAACACCCCCAACACCACCAACCACCACCACCACCAACCACCACCCACCACCACCAAAACCCCACCACCACCACCACACCATCACTACCCACCACCACACCCCCCACCACACCACCACCACCACCACCACCACCACCACCACCACCACCACCACCACTACCACCACACCACCACCACCACCACCACCACCACCACCACCCCCAAACACCATCACCATCACCACCCACCACACACCATCACCACACCACCACCACCACCACCACCACCACACCATCACCACACCCCACCACCACCACCACCACCACCACCACCACCACCACCACCACCACCACCACCACCACCACCACCACCACCACCACCACCACCACCACACCACCACCACCACCCCCACCACCACCACCACCCCCAAACCACCACCACACCATCACCATCACCACCACCAACACCATCACCAACACCCCCACCACCACCACCACCACCACACCATCCCCACACCACCACCATCACCACCACCACCACCACACCACCACCACCACCACCACCACCACCACCACCACACCACCACCACCACCACCACCACACCACCACCATCCCTCTACTTTCTACAGATCTTTCCTTGGCTATAAAAAATTGTCTGTTGTCGAGCCATTAGATTACGAAAACTAACTTAATATACCTAATTAGTTAGTGGACAAGAATACTAAACAGGTCATAACTATAAAACATTGCTTAAAGTTACTAAAAAATCGTCTAATGGTACCCAAATAACAATAGAAATTACGTTTTGGGTCTCAAGGGGTTATTTTTTTTTTGAGAAAATAAAATAGAAAATGTGAAAATACTGAGAAAATTTAAAGAAAGTTAGAGAAAGTGAATAGAAAATGAGTGAACTGAAACTTTGTAAAAAAAAATTAACTTAGTAAAAAAAACTAACTTAGAAAAAAGAAATTTAACATAGCAAAAAAAAAAAAACTAAGTAAAAAAAACTTAAACTTAGTAAGAAAAACTTATTGAAAAAAAACGTATACCTACTGAACAAAAAAACTTAGAGAAAAAACTTATTAAAAAAAAAATTAAACTTAGAGAAAAAAACTTAAACTTAGTGAAAAAATCTTAAACTTTGTGGAAAAAAACTTAAACTTAGTGAAAAATAAAAACTTAGTGAAAAAAACTTACTTAGTGAGAAAAAAACTTAAACTTAGTGAGTAAAAAAATTAAACCTTTAAAATGAAAAAAAAAAAACTTACCCTTTGTGGGGAAAAACCC
>JACEEZ010000220.1:29274-118568 GCA_016584305.1 Chionoecetes opilio
CTACAACCCCCCAAACCACCCACCACACCTACCACACCACCACCACCACCCCACCACCTACAACCCACACCACCACCACCACCACCACCCCACCACCACCACCACCACCACACCACCCACCACCACCACCACACCACCACCACACCACACCACCACCACCCCACCATCACCACCACACCACCACCACCACCACCACCACCACACCACCACCACCACCACCACTACCCCCACCACCACATCACCACCACCACCACCACCACCACCCACCACCACCACACCACCACCACCACCACCACCACCACCACCACCACAAACCACCACCACACACTACCACCACCACCACACCACCACCACCACCACCACCACACCCCCACCACCACCACCACCACCACCACCACCACCACCCCTTCCACCACCCCCACCACCACCACCACACCATCACATCACCACCACCACCACCACCATTACCACCATTACCACCACCACAACCACAACCACACCACCACCACCACCACCACCACACCACCATCACCACCAAACCACCACCACCACCAGCACACCACCACCACGACCATCACCACCACCACCACCACCACTATCACCCCCCCATCACCACCACCACACCACCACCACCACCACCACCATCACCACCATCATCACCACCTTCACCACAGCCACCACCATCACCACAACAACCACCATCACCACCACCACCACCACCACCGCCATCACCACACTATTTTTTTTTTTTTTTTTTTTTTTTTTTTTTTTTACTTTTTTCAAAAAACAATTCAGAAACTTTTCTTTTCTTGTAAAAAAGTAAAGAAAATCAAAGAAGGGGATAGTGAAGGTTAGGTTGGGTTAGGTCAGGTTGTAAAATAAATATTTTAAGGTGAGGATATTTAAAAAGTTGACTTTAGCCTGTGCGAGTTTGGACACGTTCCACATCTTTAGTGTGGACGTCTATTTCCTAGTATTATTGTACGTGCTGCTTTCTGTTTTGTATTATTCTATCATACTGCATGTTTGGTTACAGCTGTGTACTACAGATTTTGCGTTTAGTAAAACCTAGAGATAGGTCAGTGTTTCCTTAACACTTCAGAAATACATAACGATTACTAGTATTAATGATAGTAAAATAGTAATGATAACGACAATAATGATAATGACAATAATGAGAGATGATATAATGATAGAAAATGATAGTATTGGTGATGATAATGATTTTTATAGTAATTATAACATTTATTATAATTATTATAACAATAATGATAATAAAGATAATGATGATGACAATAATAGAAAAATGATGATACTAAAAATACAGATAGTAACCATGATACAAATTATTTCATTTTGCTTTACGGTATATTCAATAGAAAGGAAGAAAAATATTGATGCTGTGAGCAGCACCATAATAACACATTGTGTTGTAAATATTATTTATTCAGACTACCAAATTAGATTACTAATCACCATTCTATACAAACTTAAATTGCATCCACTCTCGCTGTATACATCCACATACTACATAGCCACAGGTCTGGCTGACGGAGGTGATTTGAAATTTACATATATTTTCACCCTACTTTTCATACAATATACGGAGTGCCTTCGTATCCCGTGCTAGGTGAAGGTTGATGATAGACTAGTCCATCTGGCCAGCTCGGGAAGTCTTCTCAGTAAATCATTGTAGAACACCTTTTACTTGTCATCGTAGCCACCATGTAATGCGACCACAGATAGATATATTGATATAATGTGGATAGGTTGAATTTGGTTAAAAAGAAGAGGGAGTTTGAATAGAATTCAAAGGAGTCATATACAGTAATATTGAAGAGTTTGGCGGGCTATCAACATTGTTATTGACTTTTTCAATATTTGATTTAAGTTCTTTTTTTTTATTCTATTCAGATTTCATTTGATAATGCATGATGTCTTCTTTCTGTATAAGGGCTTGTGGTAGTGTGTCATTCACTCACCCAAGGCCTTGTCCACGCGAGACAGACTCGCGATCGCCAGTTTCACCCTCCCGGTGCGAGATTCGAGCTCATTATTACCGATCTTTGGGTAATGCTGGGACCTCACACACCACACACACCCATCCCCATGCTCAAGGGGGACAGTAACCGCCCGAATTTCTCAGTGGAAAAAGCCGCGGGAATGAGCGGGGCCGGGGATTGAACGCCGGACCACAGCATTGTGCCAGACGCACTAATCCACCAAACCATTCGTGTGTGTGTGTTGTGTGTGTGTGTGTGTGTGTGTGTGTGTGTGTGTGTGTGTGTGTGTGTGTGTGTGTGTGTGTGTGTGTGTGTGTGTGTATGCGTGTTTGTGTATGTGTATATATATCTATAATAATATAAGCGAAAGTGTGTGTGTCTGTGTGTGTGTCTGTCTGTCTGTGTGTCCGCGATAGGTGCCGCCCCCCGTGCCCCAATCCCATCATATGGCACAGTTTTGTAACCAGCTCGATCATTTTAAGCCCACTTATGAGATGATCCGATCACTTTTAATTTATTTTTATTTTTAGTAGCCTATTAGCGAGAATTGTGAAAAAAAGTGGGTTGCAAGAATTGAGGAAACCTTGATGTAGGGTGATGGGTAATGGGTGAGTGAATGGGTGGGGTGATGGGTAATGGGTGTGGGTGATGGGTGAGTGAATGGGTGGGGGGTGATGAGTTGGGGGTGATGGGTGATGGGTGAGGGAATAGGTGGGGGTGATGGGTAATGGGTGAGTGAATGGGTGGTGTGGTGATGGGTAATGGGTGAGTGAATGGGTGGGGGGTGATGGGTAATGGGTGAGTGAATGGGTGGGGGGTGGGGGGTAATGGGTGAGTGAATGGGTAGGGGGTGATGTGAATGGGTTGGCGTTAATACATACATTTCTACATCCATGATTTCAGGAAAGTTAGAAGGGGCTATCTGGAGTGTCTGTGTTTGGTGGGCCGAAGCCCCACCAAACATATATATATATATATGCGTGTGTGTGTGTGTGTGTGTGTGTGTGTGTGTGTGTGTGTGTGTGTGTGTGTTGTGTGTGTGTGTGTGTGTGTGTGTTTGCGTGTGTGTCATTCACCCACGGTCTTGTCTACGCGAGCCGGACTCGCGATCGCCAGTTTCACCTTCCCGGTGGGAGCTAGGAGCTCATTATTACCGATCTTTGGGTAATGCTGGGACCTCACACACCACACACACCCATACCCTTGCTCAAGGGGGACAGTTACCACCCAAATTTCTCAATAGAAAAATCCCCGGGAGCGAGCGAGGATTCCAACCGGCTAACCACAGAATGGCAAGCCAACGGTCTATCCACTTGACCATCGTGTGTGTGTGTGTGTGTGTGTGTGTGTGTGTGTGTGTGTGTGTGTGTGTGTGTGTGTGTGTGTGTGTGTGTGTGTGTGCTCTGTTAGCGATGAGTGTATATTTTCTCTGGGGGTCCATTGGCTATTATTTTGTTTTCCTGAACCATAAGTAATTTTTGTCTTCTTCATAGTTAGTATGTATGTAGTTTTTCTCTTGTTGTGTTATTAGCTTGTTTATATATGTTTTGTGCTTGCTTGTGTAGATTGTGATTCATTAGCTCTAATTTTGAAAAGTTAAGCAGTGTTTCTTTGTTCATTGTGCATGGGTATCTTTCATGGTAAGCGAATCTTTAGGCTCAGTTTTGGATTTTTAGTTTTTTTGGTGTTGGTATGTATGTTTTGCTTATTGATACTATTGCCATTTATGGATATTGTCCTTATGATAGCAAAAGGGCTTTGACAAGGTGTATTTTGATAATAGTTAGTGAATTGTAGAACCTGTTCATTCTTTCATCGTCTTTTTTCTTCAACTTTATTTTTTCATTATCTTTGCAATGTGTTTTCTAATGCCTGTTAGACCTCTTGCTACCACTAATGTTTTTCATTGTTCGGCATATTCAATGTATATAGTGTTAGGGAGAGTGCGCTTCCTTGTGGTAAATTCGTATACTCCTACTGCTAGTAAGATATTGGTTCAGTGTGATATATTTTCAGATTTTTTGACTTACGGTTTTTTATGAAGTTATTTAGGAGTTTTGTTCCCGTTTCAAAGAGTTTTAGTTGTATACTTTCATATTGTAATCCGTCATGCCATGCCTTATCTATAATTAATCCAAGAGCTAGCTGATATTTAATTGACATGGGAGCTACAAAAGTTTGAACTCTTTGGTGGGGTACAGGTACTCCACCTGACCACAGAAACCCTAGTCTTAAGTGCAGTCAGTGGTGGGTGTGGTATGGCTCTTCCTAATTACCCCCAAAGTCAACTATTTTTGGCTTGGTGCCTACAAGGCTGACACCAATTCAACATTGTAGATAAATCTATGCTTATTATAAATCTGCAGCTTAAGACAGAATTTTGTGGTGACGTGGTCACTTATGACATGCGCTGATTAGTGTTAATTAAGGATTTATTTGACTTAGAAGCTACAACATTGAAACCACTTGGAAAATGTAAAGTATGATATAAATATCAAGAAACACCAACTTAAGACAAGATTATGTAGTGGAAAGGTCACTTAAGATATGGTCAAGGGTCACGCATTAAGTGCGTGACCCCTCTAACCCAATTACACATTTATTTGATGTAAAGGCTACACAGCTGAAACCACATGGAAAATGCAGGGTTTGATTCATTTATCAAGAATTATCAACTTAAGACCAGATTATTCGGTGGAAAGGTCACTTAAGACAAGGTCAGAGGTCAATTTGCACCGAATGACCTTTGATTCTATTTTAATTGACATAAAACCTACATAACTAAAAACTGATGGAAAATGCAAATATTGATCTCTTCATCCATATAATCACTAACTTAAGACCAGCTTATGTGGTGGAAAGGTCACTTAAGACTAGGCCTAAGGTCAATTTACATCCCTGTTTACTAGTACAGCACAGTTGTCCTCTAGGATAGGGTTAGACTTTCAGACTATAGTAAAGCCATCATTTAGTACAGTACTAGATCAAAGGGTCTTACTCCCGGGTCTTACTTAAACCCTTGTAACTACAACACGTTAGTACAAATATGACTAATGTGTAGGATTTTCCGGATATTCAGTACATCACTGTGCATGGATACCAGCTAGGTAGCTAGCACAACTGGGTGAATTAACTTTTTGCCCAAGCATGCCCCACATGAGAAAGGGGACTGTGATAGTGTAGCATTTGAGTCTATGGTAAGTAGTAGTATCGTCAGTAGGGAAGTCCCTTCCCTACTGACGCCGCAGCCTGCTGATACCCGCTCGCGTCCCGCGCCTGCCAATCCTCTTCCTCAGTCTTAATACAAGCAAATTAAGAAGAACCTACGAAGTAATGTGAACAAATAAGAGGTAGTACGACTGAGAGGTAAAGACATTTTCCTCATAATGATGGCTGCATCGGCCTACCTTCTGTTTCATCTAGTTAATGATAATTAATTATGCAGACTTATTGACAGTGACACATTAAATTGAAATTTCCTGTCCACAACCGTTCTTGATACGATGATGCTCAGCCGACTTAGTTTACAACAGGATGATCATGTGAATAATATAAATAACCCTTTACTACTTCACCCAGTTAACTCATCATATAAATTTTCCAACTACGTGTATATTGATGATCTCAAAATGAAATCTGAAGATGTCAATACTTTTTCAGTCTTAAGTATGAATATTCAAAGTCTCTCTAACAATTTACAATTATATCACTGGTCAACAAAAAAAAAAAAAAAAGTTCTGGCATGGAATTTAAGAACAGTTTTAGACTAATTTGAGGGTGCTGAATTCAAATCTGATCTTATATTTTCTCTATCACATCACGTTTTTGCGCTATAGGTATATAATCCAATTTTATGAATTTCAAGAAAAATTTATCCTTCTATTGAGTAGTGTAGCAAAAGGGCCGGATTTTATGGTTTATTTTTAATTCAGTCTCCCAATAAACTGGAGAATATCTTCGTTTTCTTTGAACATGCATAACATTCCCATTCTTTATGATACGAAAGTAAACAAACACATTTCAACTTGCACAGCAATCGTCCGCAGGTAGTGTTTTATTATTGAATTTTACATTGAATTGAGTTATTTATTGTATTTCTCCAGTTGTTTCTTTTTTGTGAAACAATGCCTAAGGTGTAGGTGGTTGGGTAGCAAATTCAAGGAACAACTCAGGTAGCTAACAACTCTTTTTCTTTTATTTGTCCGCAGTTGGTGTTGCTGCTCTAACAATGGCCTCTACATCTCACAGAAGAAAGTGCTCAAATGATCCAAATATATTTTGCTACATCTGTGGAAGCTTTACTTTGAAGACTCAGAGGCGCAACATTACTGACTTTGTTAAGAGCGGTGTATTTGCGTACTTCAAAGTACCACTTGGAGACCAAGACAAGCATTTTGGGGTCCTCACAAAGTGTGCAAAACCTGTGTTGAGACTTTGAGAGCATGGTCTCAAGGAAAGAAGGCTAAACTTAAGTTTGGAGTGCCTATGGTTTGGAGAGAACCAAGCATCATTTAGATGACTGCTATTTCTGCCTTGTCAATGTAAAAAGGTTTCAATAAGAAAAACAAGAAATATTTGCAATACCCAAGTATCCCTTCAGCTATTCGACCAGTTACCCATAGTGAAGAAAAAACCTGTACCAATATTTACTGAGCTTCAAAAAAATGATGAAACAGATCTCTGCTCACCTGCTCCCACTGATGAAGAAGACACTACAGATATTTTTCAGCCATCTGATGAAGATTGTGACAAACCAATTCTGTTTACTCAGTCTGCTTTTGAATGATTTGGTTAGAGATCTTTATCTACCAAAGAGTCTGCTGAACTGTTGTCTTCAAGACTGCAAGAGAATCGAATGCTGAAACCCGGCACAGGTGTCTCATTTTATCGTAACAGGGAAGCAGAACTGCGTAAGTACTTCCATTCAGATGGCCAGCTTGTCTATTGTACTGATGTAGAAGGGCTACTTCTTTTTATGGGACTGCTAGCATATGATTCAAGGGATTGGAGGCTTTTTATTGACAGTTCCAAAAGAAGTTTGAAATGTGTTCTGTTACACAATGGAAATAAGTATGGCTCTGTACCAATAGGTCATTCTGTAAAACTTAAAGAAGAATATAACAACATCAAGATTGTCCTAGAGAGGTTGCAATATCATGTTCATGGGTGGTTAATTTGTGTCGATTTGAAAATGGTTAACTTTCTTTTAGGTCAGCAAGGAGGGTACACAAATAACCCCTGTTTTCTGTTGTTACTGGGACAGTAGAGCTACAGCAGAGCATTGGGTGAAAAAAGAATGGCCTCAGCGACAGAGTTTAGCATCTGGCGATAAGAATGTCATCAATGATCCTCTAGTGGATAGGAAGAAGATTGTCTTTCCTCCCTTGCACATAAAACTTGGATTGATGAAGCAGTTCGTCAAAGCTCTTGATCACAGTGGAGAATGCTTCAGCTATATATGTTCAACTTTTCCTGGTCTTTTGAAGAGAAGAAAAAGGCTGGAATATTTGATGGACCTCAAATAAGAACACTAATGAGAGATCCAAATTTTATCACATCAATGAATGAGACAGAAGAAAGAGCTTGGAATGCATTTTGTAATGTGGTGAAGAATTTTCTAGGGAATAAGAAAGCAGACAACTATGAAGAGATTGTGGAAGAGCTACTAATGAGCCTGCGAGATCTTGGATGTAGAATGAGTATCAAGGATCACTATTTACACAGCCATTTGGACAAGTTTCCGGAGAACCTTGGGGATGTGAGCGAGGAACAAGGGGAGCGTTTTCATCAGGACATTAAAAACAATGGAAGAACGGTATCAAGGCCGGTGGGACTCACATATGATGGCGGATTATTGCTGGAGCTTGATGAGAGACAACCCAGAAGCTGTACATCAGAGATCAGCCAAGAAAAAAAAATTCACATAACTGCTACTTGCCATTGATCTGTGCACCATATATATGTATTGTTTATATTTTCTATTTCAATTCTGTCACTATATTTGATTTACTTGTACATGGACTTCGTAATCTTTGTAATTCCTTGATTAAGAATATACAAAATGTATTACTAAAAATCACGTGTTTTTATCTTGAAACCTTCGATATATAGGCTGATGAGTCATTTTCATCAAAAATTGAAAAATGCTATATCGCGAAATCCTGATGTGATAGACAAAAATTGAGTTCATATTCGTAATCAGCAGCCCAAATTCAGTTAGAATTTGTTTTAAAACCTTTTGCCAGAAATATCGTGTTGACCAGTGAATTATTTATTGACCAATGTTTGAATGATATGAATATAAAGTTTGATGCTATAGGTTTTTCAGAGACAAGACTAGATAATGATATCGCATCTTTGTATAATATGGCAGGATATAATTTGCATACTATGAATAGGGATAGAAATGGTGGGGGTGTATGCATGTATGTGTCAAATATCTATAATTCATGTGTCTTATCTGAATGTTGTATGATGGAGCCACATTTTGAATGTATATGTGTAGAACTAAGTAATGATAAGGACACTATTTACTTATCTTCTGTTTATAGACCACCTAAAGGAAGCATACCGCATTTTCTTGATGCTCTGAATTCCTTATTTGATTTCATTGGAGGGAACTAAATTTCTGACATATATTTTTTGGGAGACTGGAATTTAGATATACTCAAAACAAATGATCAAGGTGTCACAGATTTTATGAATATAATGTACTCTCATGGATGCTTTCCACTTACAACCAGACCAACAAGAGTAACTGAAAAATGTGCTACTTTAATATATCATATTTGGACCTCCAATGCACAGAATAATATAAAAAATTGTATTGTGTACACAGATGTTACATACCATTTTCCAATTTACTCTCAATTTAAGAAATATATGTAATGTCCAAGATCACATATTTATAAACAAAAGAAGCTTTTCTGAGATAAACATTAACTTATTCAAAAGGGAAATAGCAGAAACGAATTGGATGCAGCTATTAGAAATAAATGACCCAGCTGAGGCTTTTGAAATTTTTTACAGCTTATACATTGACATTTATCAAAATTGTTTTCCACTAAGAAAGATTAAAATTACTAATAAATATAGTAAAAGTCCTCATATCACTATTGGCTTACATAATAGTATAAAGAAAAGCGCAGACTGGAAAGGTTAGCGTCTAAATGACCCTTAACTTATGGACCAAGATCTAAGAAATATAGAAACAAATTAGTATCACTCTTGCGTGAGGCAAAAAATAAATATTATCAAAATCAACTTAAACATTCTCAAGGAAATGTCAAGTCTATTTGGAACGTAATAAATAACTTACTTAACAGGAGAAATTGCAATAACAACACTATTAATATAAAGCTAAAAAACAACAGTGAAATTGCAGCAACAGTCTTCAATAACCATTTCTTAAAAAAATCAGAATGATAATTATAATAGTAATAATATAATGAACAACAAAACTCACATAAACAATTCTTTAATAACTCAACAGCATTTTCTCTATATCCAGCCACTACTGCTGAAGTTCAACATTACCTAAAGACCTTAAAATATACAGCTGCGGGGTATGATGATATTCCATCACATCTACTCCAACACACTGCACAGTACGTGGATGTTGCACCCACTCATATCATTAACCTGTGCTTTAAACAAAGTTATTTCCCAACTAAATTAAAAGTAGCAAAAGCTATACACAATTCCGGTGAAAAAGAAGATGTAAATAATTACAGACCAATATCTATTCTGCCTTCAATCAGCAAAGTATTTGAAAAAGCAATAGCTACAAGACTTACTGGATTTTTAGAAGTTTATAATTTGTTAACTGAGAGCCAATTTGGTTTCCGTAAAGATAAGACAACGGAAAAAGCAATATTAAATTTCACAACCGAAGTGTATAAGAGTCTGGAAAATAAGTTCCATGTTGTTGAAATATTTCTTGATTTGAGCAAAGCTTTTGACTCTCTTAATCATACAATATTATTAGATAAACTTGACAATATTGGTATCAGAAGAATGACACTAAAATTGTTTTCTAGCTATTTGTCAGATAGAAAACAGGCTGTCTACTGTAATAACAATCAATCTACACTGAAAAACATTGACAGGGGAGTGCCACAAGGATCAATTTTGGGACCTTTATTGTTTTTGGTTTAAATTAATGATATTGCTAACGATAGTGATAAATTCAATGGGGAGTTTTCTAATTAGCTCACGCTCAAGCCTGTTTCTCGCGCTCTCATATCCTCTGCCCTTTGAGCGTGAATGATCTATCATTTACCGTAAATTTCCTGTACTTTTTCGGAACAAATCAGAATTACCCTTCAATACAACAACTGAAACAGTTCTTAATAAAAAATGTAGTCTATCATTTTGTTTTTCAGCACTTGAAGAAAATATTGGCAAAACATAGAATACTTGAAAACTCAATTTCTTAAAATCGTCATTTCATGGAAACACTGCACGTTCAAGCTGAATGAAGCTTCAGGAAGTATGTACTTGTATGTAAGCTTTCACTGAGTACCTGTTTTGGGTGTATATGTCTCTCTTACGACGAACATTTAACCAAGAAGTAATTTAAGTAATTGGCACCTCAACGAACAGTCCTCTATCGAAGACAATACATGGGTCTTGTTTACTTGTTGTCTTGAAAAAGAGCGGGCTGCAGGAACGCATGCATCCGCCGTTATCTGCCTCACCTGTGCCTTCCTGAGGAGACAGGTCAACTACCACGCCTGTAATAGCATCATAGGACATCACCAGGGCTCATAGTGTTCCCCAAGGGATCCTCGCAGCCCTAAAACAAGAACAAAACAAGACTCTTCCCCCCAGCCTTGGATAAGAAGAAGTGACTGATATCAGATCCCGACATCGGGATGGTTTCTTCGGAGATGCTGAACGCCACACTATTTCTTGGTTAAATGTTCGTCGCAAAAGAGACAGACACATCCAAAACAGGTACTCGGCGAAAGCTTACATACAAGTACATACTTCCTGAAGCTTCATTCAGCTTGAACGTGCAGTGTTTCCATGAAATGACGATTTTAAGAAATTGAGTTTTCAAGTATTCTATGTTTTGCCAATATTTTCTTAAAGTGCTGAAAAACAAAATGATAAACTACATTTTTTATTAAGAACTGTTTCAGTTGTTGTATTGAAGGGTAATTCTGATATGTCCCGAAAAAGTACAGGGAGTTTACGGTTAATGATAGATCATTCACGCTCAAAGGGTAGTGGATGTGCGATGCGCGAGAGACATCTGGCGGCTTAGCTTTGAAAACTCCCCATTATGTGTTATTTGCAGATGACACTAATCTCCTCATGACAGACAAAACATTAGACCAATTGCATGTACAAGTGAATACCGAACTGGAGAAAATAACGAGATGGGTTTTGGCAAACAAATTAGCTGTTAACATAAAAAAGACTAATTATATATTATTTCAAAGTCGTTCTATTACTAATAACTTAGAATCAATATTCTTGAGAGGGTGCAAACTACAACGAGTGTCTAGTACAACATTCTTGGGTGTTATAATTGACGAAAATTTGAATTGGAAAAATCATATTCAGTCTGTGTGCTTAAATTTATCAAAAATGTGTGGAATCATATACAAAATTCGACACAACCTAACGATTGCGGCATTATGGAACATCTATTATTATCTTTGCTATCCTTACAATATATATTGTGTATCTATCTGGGGATGTACTTGGCCTACAATCATAAAAGATGTGTTTGTGTCTCAAAAGAAACTCACCAGAACAATTAGTTTTTAGAGGTAAATATAAACTGATTGAGTTTATTGCCAAAATGTTACAAGTTAACATAATTCATACATATTTACAAAATCAGTTAGTGGTATTAGTCCGCTGAGCATCTGCTCCCTAGTGGACAGAACAATAACTTATACAGCTATGAAAATATATCGAGAGCGGCAATATATTAACAACTTATATCCTAAATGTTCCTTAATATGATATATACCTAATCAATACATTTTCCCTATGCACTAGCCATACAAAATAAAAAAAGTAGAAAATACTGTAACTTAGAAAATATATTTATATATATTATTCCCTGCTATTTTGATTCAAAGTCAAAATAGCAGGGAATAATTTTCATAGCTGTATAAGTTATTGTTCTGTCCGCTAGGGAGCAGATGTTCAGCGGACATATGTATGAATTATGTTAACTTGTAACATTTTGGCAATAAACTCAATCAATCAACCAATGGTGGTGCTCGCCATTCTTTTCTATTCACGATTATCGATCATATGAATAATGAACAATGACAGGGGCTACTTTTTTCCTGAGGCTACCTTTCCCTCCACTTTACCATATGTATCTTCTTCACGTTCACTACTTTAGACAGTCAGTCCTGTTCATCAGATGTAGTACTCGATTGTTTTCTGCATTTCCGCTTTATCTCCATATATCTGGTCATGTAGGTAGGTGCCATTTAGCCAGATTTAATTTATGAGGGCTTCACGCGGTGAACAGTCCTGTAGGACATAGCTTGTTGTCATCAGTCCCGTATTGCAAGACCATTGGCCAGCGTTTCCTGATCGCAACTTGTGGAATAGATGGTGTCGCATCCTGTTGTGCCCGTTTCAGAGTCTAAAGATGGTAATTTGCTCTGCCTTTGTCAATTGATGGTAGCTCTGGTGTCAGTCATGGTCTGGGTGGTTTTGCTCCCAAGCCTTCCTTTGTGCCTCTTCGATGGTGCATTTGGCTTCCTCATAGGATAGGTCCGTCGTCCCTTGAGTAACAAAAGATCGTATGTGACATTCGCAATTCTTTTCATTCCTAAAAAAATATTTCCCAATTATCTCAAAATGCGCCTAATGTCATGTTTTGTATCGTGTATCCCATCAGATGATGTCCTGTTTTGGGAAATAATAATTTGCAAGTGAAACCATGCTACTTTTATGATATTGTTTTAAGGAATAGTTGAAGGGTTATAAACTAAATTCTGAATGTCACTTAAGACTTTTTTTCTCTCAAAGGACGAGGTTAAAGTTACTTTGTTCTAGTTTACCTCCTTCTTATGCAAATATGTCAGCTTTTTCATTTCCTGGCCATTACAGTGTGTGACAGTGCGCTGGTAGCCACTACAATATACACGAACATGTAACTCTCTTGAAGTTTTTCCTAGGGAAATACTATACAGTATTATTCCCCGAATGCCGGTCACTGTGTACAAAGTTTTGAGGTACATAGGGATATCGGTAGGTCAAAAATACCTGGGTTCTTATTGGTGGACTCTTGTCACGTGGCGTCTATTGAAATTGCATCATGTATAAGGGCTTGTATTACGAGGTGATTGGTCATGAAGTCATAAATCAATATTCATGTCTGAAAGTTTCAATGTCCTGAATATGAACAGGCGTGACATTCGGGTCACACGACTACTGGCGATTTCAATTAGCCACTGCCCATTATGGATCATTATGAGCACCATCAGTTTTGTAACACATTACCGTATGTACTAATCCCTAGTGATTCCTGGTCAAGGGGACCGAAATGGGGGTTACAGTTACTTACATTTATGTGGAATTTCACCCATACTGAGCCTCACGAGCCTGTACATTTGCCCAGTAATGTCAGTGATCGGTTATCGGGGAATAATACTGTATTATTAGTCACATGACCACAGCAACTGTTACGAAACACAATACATACATCTTCAAACAACTATTTGCTATAGCTTGATGATCCCAGATGCAAATTGACCTTTGACCTCGTCTTAAGTGCCCTTTCCACCAAATAAGCTGGTCTTAAGTTGATGATTATTGATGAAGAGATCAATCTCTGCATTTTCCACCAGTTTTCGGTTCTGTAGGTTTTATGTCAATCAAAACAGAATCAAAGGACATTCGGGGTAAATTAACCTCTGACCTTGTCTTAAGTGACCTTTCTACCAAATATGCTGGTCTTAAGTTGATGATTCTTGATGAATGGATCAAACCCTGCATTTTCCATGTGGTTTCAGCTTTGTAAGCCTTTACATCAAATAAATGTGTAATTGGGTTAGAGGGGTGAAATTTTCGAGGTTTTCATTAATTAATGACAATGTATATAACAAAAATGAAACAGTTACGCCTGTACTGGTGTAACCAACCAAATTCTACATTTTTTATACAGGTTTTATTGGTACAGTATGTGTATAACTAGTATTACGGTAAGTTTGGCAGTTATCAGATCTGGAATTCATTAATGCGTGACCTTTGACCTTGCCTTAAGTGACCTTTTCACTACATAATCTTGTCTTAAGTTGGTGTTTCTTGATATTTAGACCTTACTTTACATTTTCCAAGTGGTTTCAATGTTGTAGCTTCTAAGTCAAATAAATCCTTAATTAACACTAATCAGTGTATGTCTTAAGTGACCTTTCCACCACAAAATTGTGTCTTAATTAAGCTGCAGATTTACAATAAGTATGTATTTCTCTACAAAGTTGAATTGGTGTCAGCCTTGTAGGCACCAAGTCAAACAAAGTTGACTTTGGGGGTAATTAGGAAGACCCCCTCTACCACACCCACCCATGACTGCACTTAAGACAAGGGTTTCTGTGGTCAGGTGGAGTACCTGTACCCCACCAAAGAGTTCAAACTTTTGTAGCTCCTATGTCAATTAAATTTCAGCTAGCTCTTGGACTAAATGACTTGGAGATATTTCAGCATTAAGTAGCTTTGTTTTTTAAGTGCAGTGTGATGCGCAATCGATTTGTGTATCATTGCTAAGGCTGTGTATGTTGCATTGTGGTTGCGAGATCCGTGTTGTGTTTTTGGTTGAATATGAAATATTTATCAGTGATGTTAGGTCTACTATTTACTACTTTTCTAGATTTTTTCCTGTAACTTATAGGATGGATGTAGGTCTATAGTTTTTTTGTGATCTTTGTTAGGTTTTGGCCTGAAAATTGATGTCGCCGTCTTAAATTTGTCAGGGAAATATTCCATAGATACTGTGTGGTTAAAGAGTATGTTAACCCTAGATAGGTAACCTTCTGATACATTCCTTATTCAGGTAACCTGGGTTGGAATCAACCCCATGAAGGGAACAGATATAGAAAAAATAGTAATTGTACATTTGTTACTGTAAAAAAATACAAGAATAAACCTACAACTTATTAATTTGTGTCAATACATGAAACTTAATGAAATCTGTAATCAAAGTATTTTTTCAAAAATTTATGAAAAATCTTTTTGGAAATAAATATTATTTAAAAAAAAATTCTGTTATTACTATGAAGGACCTGAGGTACATCTCAACCCTTCAGTGGCACAGCCAGACGAAGGTAAAACCCTCTGTAGCCCACACCATAATCACCTAGGATGCACAGTAAGTCCTAGAAAGGAAGCCAAAAATGACCATAAATTACTTGATGTAGTTTTACGTTTTTTGAAATGAGCATATATATGCCCTTTATACCTTATGAAACATTGTCGTATGTGGATGAAGTATATCTTTTAATGTCTACAATAAATTGCAAAGCAGAGAATATTTATAGATAGAAAAATAATAATAATAATTAATAATAACAACAAACCAACAAAAACATAAAATATCCACAAGTGGTTCACTGTACTGGGGCCCCAACATCTCAGACTCAGAATCAGTTGTCACTTTCAGTTTTTGAAACACTAAACAAAATATGTTGTCACAAATTAAATATGTCGTAGGTTTAAAAAGTCACTATTTTGGTAAACCAGGGGTAGTTTCCACCCCACAGCGCACTTTGAGGCACCTTATTTCGCTTAAGTATGGAGAGTGCAACTTGACATACCTTCCCTCAGACATGTCTCCACAAACACTGAAGCTACTGAGTAGAAGGGGTACGCCTGCAGCATGGCGTGGGTCTGACAAGCGAAAACATGTTTCATGGGGTGGAAAAATCCCCAGGTTACCTATCTAGGGTTAATCTCACTACAAATCAGACTTAGGAATATTGCAAGGGCATCACATCACAAATACACTGATAACGATCAATGAAAATAAAGCAAGCAATAAGGTCCTTCAAATATTACACAGGACACAGGAGGAGAACAAGACAAAAAAGAGACAAACAGTACTATCATATATGCCTGAAAATGTAGTAAATATCCTTAACCCTAGATAGGTAACCTGGGGTTTTATCCACCCCAGCGAAACATGTTTTCGCTTGTCAGACCCACGCCATGCTGCAGGCGTACCCCTTCTACTCAGTAGCTTCAGTGTTTATGGAGACTTGTCTGGGCCTTTTCCGCCCATGTATGGAGTATGTATTTCATGTTTAAGGGGGATCCACTCATACAGCTCTCCTGTACATGATGGAGTTAAACGCTTTTCGCCTCGCCAACTTCCCTCCTCTGACTGACTGTCTTCAATATCATAAACATCGCCACAATATTGTTTTTTTTGCTAACTCTTACCGTTATTTTCACAGCTTTCGCAGTTTCACACCACTTGATTACGGGCAGTGGATGCCGATCCTCCCATTGACGAAACCGCACCCTCTCTTGACAAAGTCAGAGAGGCTGTAGCAAAGTTGAGGGTTGGAAAAGCAGCTGGTGTTTGTAATTTCAGTGCGGAGCTGCTCAAAGCTGGGGGTGAGACCATGATCCGCGGGTTGCATGCTGTCTTGACTGCCGTGTGGCAATCAGGTACCATTCCTCATGACTGGAAAAGGGGGCTGATCGTCCCTTTCTGGAAAGGGAAAGGGGACCGTTAGGACTGCAACAGTTACCGCGGTATTACACTGCTCACGTGCCAGGCAAAGTGCTTGCCCATCTATTGCTTTCACGGATCCACAGTCATCTGCTGAAGCATCAGAGCCCTAAGCTGTCTGAGTTAACTCCTGGTAAGTCAACAACGGACTGTATCCTAGTGCTTCGTGTCCTGGTGGACGCTGACCTGAGTTTCGACAGGGGATGCTTGCAGCCTATGTACTAGATCTCAAAAAAGCGTTTGACTTAGTGCATCGTGAGTCACTATGGGATCTTCTGCGACTTCGCGGGATTCCTGCAAGAACTGTAACAGTTGGTCTGCTGACTGGCCTCTACTCTGGGACTAAGAGTGCAGTGAAGTGTGGGGGAGGTGTAGCCAGCTTTCTTCCTATGAATACATACTGACTTTGATATTTACTGATACTGATACATACATATTACATATTTGTTTTATAAAATTACACTTTGACCCCTTACTTCCCACGAGGACGAATTCGTCATTTAACTTTCAACTGGGTGTAATGGGAAGAATACTGCATACCTGGTCTTGTTTCCCGAGACGACGAATTCGTCTGGTACGTGTGCTTCCCCACACACTTAACTCCGCCCATTGTCTGCTGTTATTCGCTCAGTGATAGGTTGACAAATAAGGGGGTCAGACGTGCAACGTTTTGCAACTAGCCTCCCTTCATTACGCTCATATTGATGAATTATCAAGTAAGTTACGAATATGGGAAAATTCATATAGTAAGTTGTTGAATAACTACTTGTTGGTGTGATATGTATCAAAACACTGTTTGACGCATATTGTAGCTCATAGGCTAACTTTGTATTAGATGACTAATTCGTCCAGCTGGGAACCACGGTTCCTTCTTCTTTTTTTTTTTTTTTTTTTTACTGGGTACAGAAAAGCGAATATAAATTTGTAGCATTTTGTAAATATTACTATTCAGGTCTATGTTATGTATTTATAAGATTGTGATCTGTATAGGCTAATGGTGTTTATTATTATTATTATTATCATTATTATTTATATTTTTACCACTATCATTATTAATTACAGGTATCCTATTACCAACCTTTTATGGCAGACAAGTAGACAATTACTTTAGGTCTTAGATTTAGATCTTGCTAATGCCATGGCAACTACTATATCATGGGTGCCTGCTGGTGATACATTTTACTACAAAAGATTACAGCTATCTTGGCCCGCATCATGTATTTGATGATGATTCACGTCAGCCTATTGAGTATGTAAGACAATTTCTTACAGAGGATTTTCTTGACATTTGCAACATAATCAAACCTCTACTCAGTCCAAAAAAATTGAAGCAGGATTCTTAACATAGATCGCAATGAGCAAGCACAATAGCTTGGTTTGTGCATATACTTTTCTATTAGTAAACTTCCTAATGTTAGAATGCACTGGTCTCACCATTTAGGTGCTATGAAAGATGTTACTGCAGCAGTTATGAGTCGTAACCGTTGGGAATCTATCAAAAATAAGTTACATATGGTTGACAACAGTACAGTATGTGAGCCAATGGATCAGTCATTTTCTTTTTCCAGTGACACACGCATATATATATATATATATATATATATATATATATATATATATATATATATATATATATATATTATATATATTATATATATAATATATATATATATATATATATATATATATTCGTATATATATATTATATTATATATATATATATATATATATATATATATATATATATATATATATATATATATATATATATATATATATTTGTATATATATATATATATATATATATATATATATATATATATATATATATATATATAATATAAAAGATATAAGAGAGAGAGAGAGAGAGAGAGAGAGAGAGAGAGAGAGAGAGAGAGAGAGAGAGAGAGAGAGAGAGAGAGAGAGAGAGAGAGAGAGAGAGAGAGAGAGAGAGAGAGAGAGAGAGAGAGAGAGAGAGAGAGAGAGAGAGAGAGAGAGAGGAGAGAGAGAGAGAGAGAGAGAGAGAGAGAGAGAGAGAGAGAGAGATTTATTTGGCCAAGTAGTTTTGTACATATGAACATATTACATATAGTGATAAAGCCAGGTCCAATAAGCCGAAGCTTTTATAGGACCTGAAAGCTATAATACATAATAACATAGCAAGGGACTGGTCAGGCCATTTTGAAAATATAACATTTTATGGATGATAATATGGAAGTTAACAATAGTAAACCAATAATTTTAAATGCATAAAAAAAAAAAATCTTAATAACCATAAAAAAAAAAAACCACAATATGACATATATGGTTGTAAAGAGTTTATAAATTTTCATTGTATTTGTCAAGCATGCTTTTTATCAAGTTACGTTTGAAAGATTTTAAGTTTTCATCAGTATCAAAATGTTCTGGTAAGTTGTTCCAGCTTTTAGTTCCTCTTGACAAGATACTCTGTTGTGCATGTGATGTCCTGCACAATGGTATACGTAAATAATGTGGTCTTCGGGTTACATTGTAGGGTATTGCTCTAAAGCCAAGGTCTAAAGGTAAAGAGTGTATGGATTTATGTACAAAAAGATTGGTTTGAAGGAGTATGATATCTGGAAGCTTTAATAACTTGAAGTCTCGGAAAATACTGATGGTATGGCCATAACGATTTTTAAAGAACATAACACGTAACAACTTTTTCTGACTAATAAAGAGGCTGTCAATGAAGGCTTTATAGGCACCTCCCCATAAAGATGAACAATATAAAAGATGTGGATATACATATTAGGGTAAAATAAACTTGTAGTAAACATTTTACATTCAAATAGTGCCTTAGTCTGTAAAGTATGCCTGTGTATAACGATATCCTAGATTTCACCATATCAATATGTTCTTTCCATTTCAACTTATTATCTATATATATCCCTAGAAATTTAAATTCGAAAACCTCATGTAATGATAGATTATTTATCTTTATTTGTGTGTGTACTGGCTGAGTCATAAGGGGACTGGAAACCATAAAGCAAGTTTTATTAATATTTAAAGTTAATTTGTTGCTCTTAATCCAATTTGAAACTTTATTTAATTCTTCATTCAATGTAATTGTAATATTTTCAAGATTGTAGCCTTGAATGAAGATTGTGGTATCATCAGCGAAAAGTATGAATTTAAGTTTATTACTGCTACGAATGATGTCATTTATGTATATTAAGAAAAGTACAGGACCAGGAATTGAACCCTGGGGTACTCCACATGTGATGTCATTATAAGGAGATGATGTATTTATTATATGATTTATATTGCTTTCTATGACTTAAATAACTTTTGACCAAGTTGTGAGCACTACCACGTATTCCATAGATAGATAATTTGTGTAATAAGATTGTGTGAGAAATTGTGTCAAATGCTTTTGTGAGGTCACAAAAAACTGTTATTTGTAGCATTTTATTGTCCAGTGCATTGTAAATGTTCTGACAGATATGGTAGACTGCTAATTCAGTGGAAAACTGGGGACGGAATCCATGTTGAGTTGGAGTTAAAATTGAGTGTTTTGAGAGGTAACCCATTAATCTCATTACCATTACTTTTTCAAAAACTTTACTAAAGCTTGGCAATATTGAAATTGGTCTATAATTTTGCAGTAAAGAATTGTCACCTTTCTTGAAAAAAGGGACAATTCGAGCAATTTTCATTCGATCTGGAAAGGTACCCTCTTGAAATGATTTATTTATAATGAATACTAGAAATGGTGAAATTATTTCAGAGCATTCTTTTATTATTTTCATATTTATTTCATCATGGCCAGGAGATGTAACTTTCATATTTGCAATTACTGATTTGATTTCAGCTGGTGTTGTAGGTCTTAAATAAAAAGAAAAAGAGAGTGGTTCTGGAAGATATATGTTAAATGGCTCTTGTGTATCTTGAATGTTATTAGCAAGTGTGCTACCTATACTGCTGAAATGATTATTAAATGACCTAGCAACATTTTGATTATCAGTGATTGTATCGCCATTGATACTTGATATATATATATATATAAAATATATATATATATATATTATATATATTATATATATATATTATATATTATATTATATAATACACTAGCCGCAAAGCCGCCCTCCGGGCGGACTTTTTGGCTAGCTCCTGCGGAGGGCTGATGGTGTGCCTTCGGCCCACCCACCACCTGTGTTTGGTGGTGGGTGGGCTTCGGCCCACCAAACACAGACTCTCCAGATAGCCCCTTCTAGCTTTCCTGAAATCATGGATGTAGAAATGTATGTATTAACGCCAACCTATTCACATCACCCCCAACCCATTCACTCACCCATTACCCATCACCCCCCACCCATTCACTCACCCATTACCCACCACCCCCCACCCATTCACTCACCCATTATCCATCACCACACACCCATTCACTCACCCATTACCCATCACCCCCACCTATTCCCTCACCCATTACCCATTACCCCCCACCCATTCACTCACCCATCACCCCACACCCATTACCCATCACCCCACCCATTCACTCACCCATTACCCATCACCCTACATCAAGGTTTCCTCAATTCTCGCAACCCACTTTTTTTCACAATTCTCGCTAATAGGCTGCTAAAAAAAAAAAAAAATTAAAGTGATCGGATCATCTCATAAATGGGCTTAAAACCTTCCCCTGCTCGAGCCGGTTCCAAAACTGTGCCATATGAGGGGATTCCGCCACAGGGAGCGGCACCTGGAGCAGACACACACACACACACACACACACACACACACACACACACTTTCGCTTATATTATTATATATATATATATATATATATATATATATATATATATATATATATATATATATATATATATATATATATATATATATATTGCTGAATGAATATATTGCTGTGACACTGCCTGAATGGGAAGCAAGACTTCGTACAATTTCATACTAAATAGTCAGTAAAGAAGGATACCAACTTTTTTGGCAAAGATCTTCCAGTTATTTTTCAATATTAGTATACTAATGAGTGAACATATTCTTTCTGTTACACATAGCAATACGTGTTGCAAACAGTGTTCCCTACATTCCCTTTCCTGACGAAGGAAGATAATAGCCTACAGGCGCTATAGGCTCCAACGCAAAAAAAAAAAAAAATAATAATAAATACAAATTGTCATTTCAGTGCACAAGGTATCAATATTTGATGATTAAAACTGCTCAATAAGTATATTGCGATAGCTGTGAAACAAAAATAAACATCAAAGTAAAAGAACTATAAACATTAGTTTGATAAAAATAACTATACTTTATATTTTCAGAAACCTATTAATTAATTTTCAAGCCCACATGAACGAATTCGTCCTCTAATTCTAAGTCACTTATTATAAATGACTAAATCAAAATTAGAAAACAGACAGTCATATATGATGTTCACAAGTACAAAAACATGTAAAAAAAATAATATTATCGAAAAAGATAAGTTGAGAAGTAAAGGGATAAGAACATTATAAAATTAGAAAGCTAGTACAAGATGCCGTGAGACCTACACGTGGTAGTTCATGTTACTTAACATTACCTACATCTACCTTTCATCACCATCTATAATGATGTCTAGCCTCCTTTTAAAACTCCCTATTGACTCCGCACTAACCACCTGACGACTGAGTCCATTCCAATCATTTACCATCCTATTTGTGAACCAGTTTCTCCCTATTTCTTTTTTAAAACTACGGTTTTCCAGTTTGAATCCGTTACTTCTTGTTCTACCCTACTTACTAGCCGTAAGAACTTTTCTTACATCTCTTTTATTGAATCCCTTAAACCACTAAAAACTTTAATAAAACCTGTATAATTTGAGTCATCCTTCTCAGGACTAATTTTAACAAAGCTATATCCATCCTATAATGGAGAACTAAACTGTATCGCATAGTCTAAGTGAGGTCGGACTAGAGCCAAATAAAGCTTTAGAATAACTTCAGCACTTCTACTTTTAACACCCCTGGCAATAAATCCTAAAATCCTATTTGCTCGAGTTCTAGCCACAATACATTGTTTCCTAGGATGGAGGTATGAGCTCACCCGCAAACCCTTATCCTTCTCGCCTTCCGATCACTTTAGTGATACATTGCGTATAGTGTACCTATTACCAGGATTTTCTCTACCAACATTAATAACGCTACACTTGTCAATAGTAAATTCCATCTGCCACCTGTCTACCCACTCGTTTAACTTATCTATGTCTCCCTGTAAACCATTTACATCAGACTGTGATCTAATAATCCTACCCATCTTAGTATCATCAGCAAACTTACGGATATCACTGCTAATCCCACTATCTAAGTAGTGAGTATACAGTAGTGAGGCAAGGGTGTGTCCTTGCCTCAATTCTTTTCAACACATGTATGGACTGGGTATTTGGCAAAGCTGTGGACTAAAGTGATTGTGGAGCATCCCTCGGCAATACCAAGATCACTGATCTTGTTTTTGCCGATGATGCAGTAATTTTTGCTGAGTCGCTGGAGGTCCTGGTGATGGCTCTCGAGGCGCTGCAT
The DNA here is from genome assembly GCA_016584305.1 of Chionoecetes opilio. NCBI lineage: Eukaryota > Metazoa > Arthropoda > Malacostraca > Decapoda > Majidae > Chionoecetes > Chionoecetes opilio. The sequence continues at coordinate 52,527 of JACEEZ010000220.1, forward strand.
GAGGAGGAAAAGCCTTTGGGATTTGAGGTCTCCTAGCTCAAGACCAAGATCCAGGTGCTTGGAGGCTTACTAGATGAAACGGTACAGTCTGTTGTTCATGCATGCGGCGAGGACATTGAGATCTTGGAAAGTTTTACATACCCTTGGTAGCGTAGTCCAGAATATCGGCTGTTCATGTCAAGAAGTCTTACAGCGGATTAGCATAGCCTACGATGTGATGGACTCGCTCATCACTAATATTTGGTTGACAGTACCTGTGTAGAAGGACAAAGATCCGGATCTTAAATTCGCTTGTGATCCGTCTAAATCTATGGATATGAGACATGGACACTATATAGAGTCCATGTTCATGACTTGAAGAGGCGAATCGATGTCTTTGGTCATAAGTGTCTCCGCAGAATCATGGGGTATCGCTGGGATGATTGAGTGTCAAATCAGCGATTTCACCGTGATACTGAATCGAGGCTCATTACCTGCATAGTCCGTCAGCGCCAATTTCGGTTATATGAGCATGTGGCACGCTACCCTGAAACCGATCCTTCCAACTGGCTTGTATCTGTAAGAGACAACCCGGTGTGGAGAAGGCCAATGGGACGCCTACAAGGTTCGTGACTGGGGCAAGTTGATGTTTCTTGCCGAGAGTTGCCTGGTATGGAAAGAGAGTTTGCATGGTGACTCGCGCGTGGAGACCCCCGGGAGTGGCCTCGTAGGCTGGGCGAAGCGACGCGCCCCCCGGCGTATGCCCCCAATGATTGAATGATTGATTGTTGTGGTATGTTTAGTGGTATGTTTTTCTTCATTACTTTTTCAATGTTTGAGAACCAATGATTTAGCTTGCGATCTTTTTCTATTTTTCTATATTATATATATATATATATATATATATATATATATATATATATATATATATATTAGACGGGTAAATATATGAAAAACTACCACATAACCCTAAAAAAAATGATACAAAATGTTTTTAACGGATTCTACTACATCTGAATATGCTTAATAACATACTACAAATCTAGTGAAATTCTGCTCCCAGAAATATATTGTTTTCAAGATGGCGTCCGACATGGCTACTGGGAGTTTACGAGGGCCGTATCTAAACGGGTATTCAACCTAGAAAGCTGATTTTGGTGTGTAAACCTGGGTTTTAGGGATCAAGGAATTCAACAAAAGGGGTATAATTGTCATTGGTGAAGTATGTGGCACCTGGGGGAAAAAAAAAAAAAAAAAAAAAAATCATTCATTTGATTGTAATGGAATAGCAGAGCTACAGATTTCATAGCTTTCAGAGACAGATCGTATAATTAATCAAATATAATTATATTATATGCATTTTGCCATGTCTTAGCGTTCTAGCAAAGAAAATACTCGTACATTCACTGATTTATCTTTTTCTTTTTCTTCCAGGTTAAATATGAATGTACCCAACAGTAATCACTAATCAGCTCTGTTCGATATGCCGATCAGAAGATGGCGGTGACATGGTAACGATTCGACAAAAGGGTGCTGATGGGATCAATGAAGCTAGTGTTCGGAGAGGTGATTCCATTAAAGTTACAGCTGCCTGTAAATTGCATTCGAAGTGTCGCAAATTGTACACAAACCGCATAGAAATCGAACTTAATTTAAGGGGAGAGTCCGCCGTGAAGATATGCAAAAATTTTTTAATATACGAATTTGAGTTATATGGTCTATGGCAGCGGTCGGCAACCTGCGGCTCCAGAGCCGCATGCGGCTCTTTCAAGAGACATGTACGGCTCCTGCCACCTACTTAAAAATGTCCAATTTATCGTTAAAAAAGGAGCTCAAATTCTGGCGTAGATAGCCGCACAGATAGCCAGTACATAGCCGATTTACAATAATGTATATGACCTAGGTCCTAGGTCTCTAGGAAAATATTGAGATGAGTTTTTGTACTTATTAATATTATTATCATTATAATTATTATTAAGGTGTATATTATCGTATCTGTGGGTATATTTAACTCCCATATGGTGTTATGGAGGGTATTTTGGTACTTAATTCCAACCAGTAATTGAGTACGAGGTTAAAAGTACTTTTTTCCAATGTATTTTGATGTAATAAGAATGATGGTCACATTCAGAATCGTCGGAAATGCATAATTTTGCAGTTAACCCCTTTTATCCCTGCTTTAGGTTAGGCTACTCAACCAACGTCCAGGTTAGGTTAGCGAACTAGCGAGGGTTCTTGGGGGGCATAGCTCCCCAGTTATGTCAGGTTACGTAACCAATATTCATGTATTGTATCCAACTGCAGTTGTACCGTTGTAGTTAAAGATTTAACTTGAGATATTTCCAGGAATAGGTTAGTAATTCCCATAAATTTTATATAGTGCTTACCGCATATATTTTACGTCATCCACATAATATACGTACTATCAGTATTATAGTATAAAACTCTTTTCCACTTTCCCCGCCTAAAACCCTGCGTTCCCGACGGGTCCCCAGGTTCGTTATGGAGGGGGTGGATAATTGCAAAATGAGGCATTTCCGACGATTTTTAATGGGATCATTATTCTTAACCCATCAAAATACATGGGAAAAGAGTACTTTTGACCTCGTACTCAATTACTGGTTGAAAGTACCAATTTAGGCCTCTTTCATTTGCGACATTTCATGAACCAGTTCACGGAACCCAAGAATTCAGGCGTTCCATTTGCGCACGAAAACCTAGGTCCGAGGCGACCCGCGTAGTGACTCAGCATAACCCGTGAACTTTCTCTACCCACATTCATTTTTGGGTAGAATTTTCAGTTCATCCAGTTCATAACAGAATGGCATGGCAGAAAGTTAAATAAACAGGGGAAGAGTTAACAAGTTTTGTTAACGAAGGAGACGAAGTGGAAGAGGACCTATGAAGCGATAACAACAACGGTCACAAGAAGAAGAAGAAGGCCGCCGCTTTATATGTCGGTCACAAGAAGAAGAAGAAGAAGAAGAAGGCCGCCGCTTATCAAAGCCAACCATTCACAGTCACAGACTGGGTGATATGATGTAAACTATCGCCATGCTTAATTTGGTACCATTTTACCTCATACCTCACACAATACCTCATCATATCTGCCAAAGATGCCAGCAGGGGATGGTACTGGTACATAATATCTTCCTCTTCATCACTAGAATCGTCCATCATTGCGAGAATAGCCCCAGACACGGCAGGAATAAGCTCTCCTTCTTCTTGCCTTGCCATCTTGGTTTGTTTGTAAACAAAAAAACGGGGTTTTTGCGTTCCATTTGTGATATGCGAACCCAACCCTGAACCCAGAACCCAACCCTGAACTGAAAGAACTGGTTCATGCAACTTGGGCACAAATGGAAGAGGCCTTTTACCTTATGGATGAGGAACATTTTATTGTTTCGTAATTTTCATTCAGAATTTATACTGCGGCTCCATCAGCACTGTTCTTTTGCCAAGTTTGAAGAAACTGGCTCTTCTCGAATTCTGGGTTGCCGACCTCTGGTCTATGGCAACACCCTATCCCTTGGCTTTCGAATGGTGGAATTTTTTTCGGTCGGACATTTTTTTAAATGCCCATAGCGAGGGGCATTTAAACTTTCAAAACTTTAAAGAAAAAAAAAAAGATAGAATTTTTTTGGAAAATTTTCCCATATATCAAAACTAAGCCTTTAAAAAACAACAACAACAACAGCAATCTTCAGGGTGAAGTTTGTTACCCAGGTAACAATTCTGGAACACAATTTTGGATATGAAAAGTACAACCTGTTCACAAAATTTTTTGGAACCAATGTCTACATTCAAAAAGGCCTAGAAAAGAGAGAAAAGAGAAGAATTACACCGAAGAAGACACTAAACAAGAAGAGGAAGACAGACAAAGGAATTCCAACCGAAAGCTATGCACCTGGTGAATTTTGATCGAACCTTGCAACAATGAGCGGTGTGACGGACCCTGACACCCTCGCCTTTGAGCGATTAATTAATACCTTTATTAGGGGGGACAAGGTGCAGATCCTTTTATGCATGCATTGATATGTGATTACTGATCCCATAAAATTCATATGAAAGTAGCATTGACAGTACAGTACCTTCACTGGAGCGCAGAAACTTTAGCAAAACTTCAAACGCGTTTTTCTCAAAACTAGTATAAAATGAACATAAAATTAATCTCTGCTTTTATTTTTGGCACGATTTTCACGAGACTTTAGGACACACAAAATCAAATATCGTAGAAAAATCTGTTCAGATTTTGTTTTTGTTTTAAAGTCTTAGTTTTGATATATGGGAAAATTATCCTTAAAATTTTCTATTTTTTTTTTTTAAACAAGAAAAAAAAATAATTCGAAAACAATTTTCAAAATATTCACAGAACAAATTGTTAGAATAACAATGAATTATCATATGCGCATGTCACAAGATAATCGGTCAAAAAATGGCTGAGAAGATGCAATTCAAAATTTCATCAAAAACCGACAAAAACCGGTTCTTTAATTTTTTCAATTTTTTCCTTTCATCTGATCAGCTTGAAATTTTCATGTGATAGCAAGGGTACTAATATACACAACATATAAATTATTCATGACCGTAGATGCAATTTAAAATTCACGCCGGATTCTCCCCTTGAAGAGGCAACAAAATGGTAAATTCAGCACCACTTATAAAAGGAGTACTAGGGATTTGGAAGGTCCATTCAATAGCAAAACGTACTGCCTTTTCTGTGGGACTAATGTTCATAAAGGAAGTGCAGACTACAGTTATGTGAAGACTCATATCTTTGCAAAGACAATATTGGACTGTTGTGATAACCGGTCTGATGCGTGGTCTTTTAAAGTCAGAGGTAAAATTGAATACTATCATGGTGACCTACATGCTGCAGACTGTGTGTACCATAAAGTTTGCAGCAGCCATTTCAGATGTGGCCGTGATATGCCCTTGCAGTTTCAGACTGATCCCAACCCAAAACGCAAGAAACTTGGAAGGCCAAAGGATGAGGACCAAGAACAAACCTCCTCAAAGATGTGCTCATACCTTGAAATGAATGATGAAGAACAGTTGACTCTTTCTTCCCTAAGGTGTAAAATGGAAGATAATTTATGTAATGCTGAATCCTATGGTAATCAGTATCTGAAAAATCAATTGAAGGAAAGATATGGGGACTGCATATTATATATTGCAGAAGAAGAAGGTTTGGATGACATAGTAACAATGAGAGAGAAAACGGCCAACATCCTTAGATCATACTTCAACAGCACAAACCAAAAAGATGATGAAGAGTCACAGAAGAGATCAATAATTGAGACAGCTGCAAGGGTCATCAAAAGCGATGTAAAGACAAATGTGCCATCCATTAATGATCAGTACCCGACTACAGACACACTCAAACTGCAGCCTGCTCTTGATTATATTCCAGAATCACTCAAAATTCTACAAAATTTCTTATTTGTTGGTAAGGTCAACACTTTCCACTTTCCACTAGTCACTTTCCACATAAAGCGGAAAGTGGCTAGCAATGACAACGCAATCATGCAGGCAGATCGACCATGAGCTGTTCTTGCTCCTCTGCAAATAGGCCTTTCAGTACAAATGCACCACTTATATCGGTCTAGGTTTCTTGTGGATGGTTTGTACCAGATGGGATTCTGCTCGTCCTATGCTGAAATGCAGAGGTTTGAAATGAGTGCCGCAAATTGTGCTGCACTCGACATGCTTGGTAAGGATATCGATGTGTTGAACAAGGCCTTGTTATTTGCAGCAGACAATGTTGATCATAACATCCTCACAATTAATGGGAGAGGAACATTTCACGGGATGGGTATGATAGCTGCATTAACACCAGGAGAGAAGACAGGCCACATTATTCCTAGACAGAGAACGAAAGAACTAAGGGCCAGATTGTCAAATGTTCTCTTCGGTGAAGAATGTCTTCGTCACGTAATTTGGTACCGTCAAACTGTTTTGAGCCGCGACGGATATCGTCGCACCGCGGTGAAGGTAAAGAAACGAAGACCAAGCACAGACCATGTCTTCACCATTCCCTTCGCGGGCGCTGATCTCCTCTGTACTTTTCATTCCATTATTGGATAAGATAAAGACATTTCAGTGACTTTGTGTTACTTTTTACCTGTTTATTGACGAAATTAACCTTTGTGCGTAATAAAAAGAGTGGTTTGAAATCTCACTGGGAGACACGGGCGGGCTGGCCAGAGCGGTGCATTCGGCGTCTGGCAGGCGCGCTGGAAAATGCGGGGCGGAGCGGGGCGGGGCGGGGAAAACTTGTTTTCGTACTTTCGTTCAGTCACGACTCACTTCCGTGGTTTTTTAGACACTAACTATTTTTTCCCAACCAAGTTTCACTGATTTTTCTGAAGGAGATACATTCTTGCATAGCACAGACGTGGCATAGTACTCCTTCCAGCATACCAACCTTACCGTGACGGGACTACATGAAGGGAAAAGACGCGGAAGGATTCAACGTTACCCTGGGTCCCCCTGTAGCGCAGAGAACTCGTCGTGTGGTCCCGTCATGGGAAGGGAAAGGTGGCATTTAGCAATCTGGCCCTAAGCATTGTGGAGAAGTCAAAGGTCAAAATAATTGATCACCATTTTGCCAAACACATCCTCCAAAACATCACATTCAAAGAACTTCCAAGTCTTAATGAATGTGACAACAGAGTTGATCTGCTTTGGGAGTTATCGTTCAACTTAAAACAAGCTACACCAGGTTGGCAGGGGATGATGCACATGATCTATCAGGGAAACCAACACCCAGGCCAGTCTTCAGTCAGGTACCTACCGATGATAGACATGTACTCCAGGGACAAGACATGTATTCTATCAACGCTGGAGTTCCTGTGTAATCTTGCATCCAAGCACAACTTTGTCCCAATAGTCACATTCGATCAGCCACTGTACTGGAAGGCGAGAGAGATAATCTTAGATTCACCATCACACAGTCACCTGAAATCCATTGTCCTTCTTCTCGGCTCTTTCCATACATTTATGAATTTGTTAGGAGCTATTGGTACACTGATGGATGGCACAGGACTCAAGGATATTTTAAGGGAAGTTTATGGTGAAGCTACCTTAGGCCATATGATGACGGAGAAATCACTGCAGAGGGCATTCCGTGGCCATCTTCTCGTTGACAAATGTCTTAACCGCATGGTACTGTCAGAGATGGCAGATGATGATCCTGGATTCGCAGCAATGGTTGAAGAGTCTGAAGCAACATATACAACACTTGTGAATGGTGAAATGATATTAGACACTGTGTTAGCATCCAAGACACTTGGTAAAATATACGAATAACTGCGGGCAAAGAAGATGGAACTGAGTGCTCGGTCCAAGACAAGTCAGCTGTGGCTGAATTACCAAGGCATGGTTAAGGTTGCTAGGTCACTGATAAATGCTGATTGAACAGGTTCGTGGGTGATGCACCTTCGAACTGTTTCTGACTGTTTGCCGATATTTGCTGCAGCTGGGCATTACAATTACTTGAAGTCAGCATATTTCTATGTCCAAGACATGGGTAATCTTCACATCAATCACCCAGAAGTATTCAAGAAATTCGAACAAGGTTTTCATGTCATCCATCGCAGCAGCAAGTTTTGGGCTGGACTCAGTGGGGATCTAGTCATCGAGACGACACAGATGAGGTCATTGAAGACCAGTGGCGGTATGACACATGGAAGTGGAATGTCTGAAAATCAGAGGGCCCTCTGGACCATGTCAAGCCCAATTACAGCAGAGTACAACATCGCAATGCAAGAGTTCACAAACCTGTCATACATGACATCTGAACATCACAAGGATTTGACAGAGGCAAGAATGAAAGGGATGCTGCTGTTCTGAAGGAGATCAGTTCAAAAATTTCCATATATGCACCTTTTTCACCAGACTTCATTGAGATATATTGTCACTGGTGTTGTGGCTGAGGAAGGCGTGAATGTGCATGAATACGAATCTGTTGGATGCAAGATAATGCAGAAAATGATCGGACAGCCTGCCTTCAAATTCTCGTTCACTAGGGTGAAGGATAAAGCCATAACACTTGGACAGAAATTTGCTATCAAGGTTGCTCCTGATCGAACCATTGACTCTACCCTCCTTTTTCAACGTTTAATGGTAGTTTCTCAAACTGAGGATTTATCACTGGAAGACGTTATGTGTTACGAGCTCAGCCCTTTCCCTCCTGCCCCTTTTGAAGCCCCAAACATTTTACGAAAAGCTAATAAGCCACAATTAGTGCACACAATAACTGAGGAAGCAGGAGGTGCAATCCTACAGGCAGAACCAAAAACAGAGCACTATATCCTTGATGGCGGGTCTTTCCTTCACCGAATACCATGGCAGCATGGAGAAAGCTTTGGTAAAATAGCACAATCATATGCTAATTTCACCATCCGGCATTATGGTTCTGGTTCGAATGTTGTCTTTGATGGCTATGATGGAGGGCCGACCATTAAGGATAACACACATCAGAGAAGGAGGCACACTATTAATCCTGTTATTAGCTTCACTGCTGAGACAATACTCTCTGGTAAGAAGGTGGAGTTCCTGTCAGTAGATGTTAATAAACAGAGACTGATATGCATGATAAGTGATGAACTGAGAGAACGTGGTTGTAATGTGATTAATGCACTTGGTGACGCTGATGTCAACATAGTAAAGGCTGCAGTCGAGATGTCTCTTCGTCACACCACTACGTTGATTGGAGAAGATACTGATCTACTTGTTTTACTTCTTCACTATGCACATGGGGATAGTAAGGGTCTTTATTTCAGATCTGACAAATCAAAAGTGGATGGCAGTTATAAAGTTTATGACGTTACCCTTCTTAAAAAATCCTTGGGCAAGACATATGTTGTCAGTTGATGTTCATCCATGCCATTACTGGATGTGACACGACCTCTCGGATTTTCGGTATCAGCAAAAAGACTGCTTTCCATAAGCTTATAAGAGGAAATACTGTCCTTCAGTTTTGTGCCAAGGCATTCACCACCCCAAATCAGACCACAGAGGTGATCGATGACCTTGGTTGCCAAGTAATGGCTATCCTCTTTGGTGGTAAATGCACATATTCTCTTGCTACAATGCGATATAATGCCTTCAGCAGGAAGGTTGTCTCTGCTTCATCGTTTATAACGCCTGAACATCTGCCTCCGACTGAATCCGCTACCAAACTCCATTCTCGCAGGGCATACTATCAGATCATGGTATAGATGGGAAACGAAGTGGATATGGATGTCATAAACTGGGGATGGAGTCTACAAAATAATCAGTTTGTCCCACTCATGTCAAGAATGAATGCTGCTCCAGACAGTCTCTTGAAAGTCATTCACTGCAACTGTTCAACTGCTTGTAAGACAGTCCAATGTTCGTGTAGAAAACAAGGACTGCAATGCACTACTGTCTGTGGACTGTGCCAGCTAGAAGAATGCAACCATCCACACAATAGTATTCTTCCAGAGGAGTCAGAAGATGATGATGAGTTCACCTGAACTCATCACAGACATCACAGACAAACTTTTTTTTGCTTAAAATCCAATTTAAGCCATATTTCCTACTCATTACCTGATGTTAAATCAGTTATAGACTATGCATTATTATTATGTTTTATATAAATAATCTACCAATGCCATTTTAAAACCTTTTGTTGAACTCTTTGACCCCTAAAACCTAGGGTTAGACACCAAAACCACCTTTTTAGGTTGAATACCCATTGAGATACAGCCACCGTAAACTCCCAGTAGCCATGTCGGACGCCATCTTGAAAACAATATATTTCTGGAAGCAGGATTTCAGATATTCAGATGTAATAGAATCGGTTGAAAAACATCTTGTATCAATTTTTTGGGGGGTTCGACGATATATTGACCCATATATATATACATTATATATATATATATATATATATATATAATATATATATATATATATATATATATATATATATATATATATATATATATATATATATATATATATATATATATATATATATATATATATATATATATATATATTGTGAGGGCTCGGAACGCGAAGAAACGGGGAATAGGAAAGGAGAGGAGGATAAATAACGGAATAGACGGAGAGAATGGGGGAAGAGAGAGAACCCTGATAACGGTAGTGGACAGAGAGAGGCAATAATGTTTTCGCCTACCCCACAGTTCCTTATCAAACCATTAAGGAGAGGGCAAAGGCCACCTCCCGAATTGCTGACACTAGCTATTCTAAAGATGAGCGTCCCCTAGAGGAAGATTGCTGAGCCAACAGAGTTGCCCGCGGTCAAGGAGCCATCAACTCATGCCGTCACCTCACACCTCACTTAATAACTGTCGCACTGAGATAACCTTTGACCGTACCTCCCACCACACGCCTCGCCTACCTCCCTGAACAGAGGACAGAGGGAGAATCTTTCTAGCTTTGATTGTGGGCAGACGTGCCTCGCAGCGCGCGGTGATAAGTGACCATGAGACTAGTGTATTGTCTAAGGGCAACGAGCGAGTTTACGCGTGTATTCCTTCCAGGTCTATTAGGGCGGCGCACGCGCTCAAGTATGTGGCTGAGACCCACTCTGTGCGCTCTGCAACACACGCCGCGCCCTTCATTACCCGACGCCCCAACATCTGCCGTTCCGCTTTGTCCCCCCGGGGCAGGTGCTACTCAACTCTACGGTGCCCCGACGTCCTGCAGAAGCACCTGCCCCTGTGGCTTTGCCCCTGTGTTTCCCCTGGGCTCCTGAGATGACGGGGCCACGGCGGGGCGACCAAGGAGCGCCCCGCATTGCCCCACGGGGCGGGAAGTGCAACTCTACGGTGTCACGACGTCCCTGCAACACACCTGCCCCTGTGGCCTTTCTCCTGGGCCTCCAGGGATCTCGAGGCCACGGCGGGGTGACCAAGGAGCGCCCCGCATTGCCCCACGGGGCGGGAAGTGCAACTCTACGGTGTCACGACGTCCCTGAAACACACCCACCACTGTGGCCTTTCGCCTGGGCCCCTAGGGATCTTGAGGCCACGGCGGGGCGACCAAGGAGCGCCCCGCATTGCCCCACGGGGCGGGAAGTGCAACTCTACGGTGTCACGACGTCCCTGCAACACACCCGCCCCTGTGGCCTTTCTCCTTGGCCCCCAGGGATCTCGAGGCCGCGGCGGGGCGACCAAGGAGCGCCCCGCTTTGCCCCAGGGGGGCAGGTACGTGCAACTCTACGGTGCCACGACGTCCTGCAACACTACCTATCCCTGTGGCTTCTCTCCTGGGCCCCCGGGAATCACGGGGCATTGGCGAGACACGCGGCGGGGTTAGGGGCGGAGGTGAAACTCTGCGCTGCTACGACGCCCTGCTAGACACCTGCCCCTGAGGCTTCCCCTGGGTTCCCCTTGGGACCCCGGGGCATTACGAGACACACGCAGCAGGGTCTTAGGACCCCTTGAGTACCACAGACCCACCAAAAGGCTACGCAGCAGATGGTGATGTATTAATCACAGTGCATGACAGGGTGGGCGATTAATTATGCCCCCGGGGAAACTGTAGTAAGTCAGGGACCTCGGGGGGGACAGGGAGGGTCGCCCCCCCGGCAATGCCGGGGCGTTTACCAGCCTGGGGAAGCAAGCTCCCCGTATCTCCGACGCGAGGGGGCACTGCCCCAGTTAATGTGCAAAGTAAGTACATCTAGTACCTGGAGATATGCCCAACCTGGCACTCTACAGGTAGGGGTGTCGGGGATCAGTTGTCATGCCACGTCAGCGACCGATTGGATAGAACCGTAGCGGGTGGGGGGTCCGCGAACAGGAGCATCACCCCCCGTTGAGCCCCCGCACTCCCCCAGAGTCGGGGCTTAACATATTGGCGCAGTGAGTAGGATCTTGAGCTTGTGGCTGGCGTGGCTTAGCTGTAGACAGAGAGAGATAGCGAGTGACACACGCGTTAGTAAGTGCGTGGGTTGTCGTGAGGGAAGTGAAGAGTATTAGGTCCACCACCGTATAGACTATAGAGTATGAATGTGTGGAGTGACTGACGAACACTGGGACCATGTGGTAAGCACGGCGAGCTGACTGCAGCGGTTCGGCGGGCTGCCGTGTGCTCCGGTGGATAGGTAGGTAACGCTTAGGGCAACAGGGGAAGTTCCTTATGAAGTGCTTGAGCGTGAACGGACTAACCATTTAAGGCTGATTCACATTATAAGTAACGTGACCGGTCCGTAACGTACCGGTCCGGACCGTAAAAATATTCTTCAATGATAAACCATTGGTGTATTCACACTAGAGCGGACCGGCACCTGACCAGCACGGACCGGCACCGGCAGTTGCCGGTCAGGATTCTCGGCGAGAATATTTTGCTGGTCCGTGCAGGTTACGGTGCGGTGCGGAGCCTGTCTGTGTTGGTCACTCTTGGACAGTGTGAACATGGTTCCGTTACAAACCAGCGCAAAACGGTTGCCTCAGTTGACATCTCGCTCTCCCGCGGTGCACACCAAGGTCTTAATTTGCGTGTGTGTGCGTGTGTGTGTGCGTGTGTGTGCGTGTGTGTTTGAGTGTGTATGTGTGTGTGTGTATGTGTGCGTGTGTGTGTGCGTGCGTGTGTGTGTGTGTGTGTGTGTGTGTGTGTGTGTGTAAGTGTATGTGTATGTGTGTGGTACTGTGGTGTGTGTGTGTGTGTGTGTGTGTGTGTGTGTTGTGTGTGTGTGTGTGTGTGTGTGTGTGTGTATGTGTGTTTGTGTGCGTGTGTGTATGTGTGTGCGTGTGTGTATGTGTGTGCGTGTGTGTGTGTGTGCGTGCGTGCGTGTGTGTGTGTGTGTGTGTGTGTGTGTGTGTGTGCATGTGTGCGTGTGTGTATGTATGTGTGTGTGTGTGTGTGTGTGTGGTGTGTGTGTGTGTGTGTGTGTGTGTGTGTGTGTGTGATCAATCACACTCAGTTATCTTTGCTGTTAAGGTTTTGTATGTGTTAATTGTGTAAAATTGAAGAAAAAAATGATTCGCCCAATGATGATTAGTAAATGAAAGTAATCCTCATGAAAGTAAAAAGGATCAAATAACCAGTAGGGCAAAGTCAGATTTTTGTACCTGCAATCTCCTTCGTTAACCATTTGGTTACCGTGTATATCTCAGGTTCTAATAATATATATTTTATCATTTTATGTTTAACATATGTATTATACACGTAAAATAACTAATAGCCCAGCGGCATAGCAGACCAATTGTTCAAATTGTTCTAAAAGCACCAAAATTGGCACACATGTAGATTAATATATTCTAAACATTTTTGGATATGGAGGCATTCAAGATTAGCCCTGTGGAAGATATGGCGGCCATTGTTCAAAATGGCCGCCATTTACCATTAGCGTCATTACATAGACTTCATCTCCAGCCACATATACTCATATTCTATGTGCTGCTCAAAGTTGTGGCGTCTAAGAGAGGTCACAGAAGTAGCTGGGATCGTTTGCCCTTTGACAGAGGAAGCAACAGGACGTACATCCGTGTAATATTCTGGTAGAGGCTCAACCGTCTTTGATCCAGTATCACGCCCAGTGAGAGCAATGCTACGATCCACTCCCTCATCTGCACACGTTGGGTGTTGCAAAAGCGAGATTCCTGTTCCATGGAATGAATTCTTGGCTGTGGTGGCACTTGGGTTGTGGTCAATGTTGTCCACAGCCGCAGTTGTGAACACATTGCTACGCAGGGTAGGCGGGCAGACCACTTGCTCTATGCGGTACAGCTGACCACACGCTGTTTCCCATCTGGGCAGAAAGACGCAGGACTCTGTCCATATGAGATGCTTAGGCCCAGAGAGAAGAGCTTGTCCACAAGTCCTCTCTTGCGTGTTTTCAGCATGCAGCATCAGCCCAACTAGGTTGGAAGAGGAGTTTCTTGAGACGTACTGTGTCTGACAGCTGGAGGCTCCTGTGTCTTGGTTGCTCCCTGCTTCCGACTTTGCTTGACACTGTTGAACTTGAGAGCTGCGCAATGGAAAGAGCTGCTTGTCTCGAAGAGGAATGGCTTTGGTTCTTGATGCTGGGCATCCAGCACCATATTTACCATTGCAACTAGTACGTTTTGGCACAGAGTCCTCCTGACAACCACCCGGGAATGATCCACGGAATCGGTCAGTGTCTTCAAACATATATCGCCGAACTATCTGTGCAGCACGCGCAAGGTGAACTGCCTCAGTCTCACAGTCTTGCTCGCAGGCTTTGCCTAGCGCTTCACCAATGTCTTCATCAAACGCTAGTAAACATCTCGGCCTTTGCTCTGGGATCTCAGGCCTGGTAACTGGGCTAACAGGCGCTCTTTCAGCCTTGTGCTATTACTTTCTTGCACAAAGCAACCCCGAGCTCTTCCATTCTTGTCGTGTATAGCTTTGCAAGATCTGCGAGTCTGAAGACTGGGGCGGTGCCCTCTTCTAGGTGGGTTTCCTCGATATACAGGACCAGTTCAGCAGTACGATTCTTGACATCACACTTCATGGTCAGTTTTTCTGCTCGCTTCTACAGTGGTCTTTGCACGATAGTAAAGAGCCAACAAACCTTGGAATGGTACTTGGCCTCCAGAGCCACCATATCACCCATGCTGAGCCTGGCCATGAGTTCATTGTCCCCACTTGCGCTGCACACTTCCGTACGCGTGTGTCCACCTGGAAGGTTGCTACTTCATGTAGGGTCTCTGTGCCAGACTTTCCACAGAAAAAGCAGGAGGTGCCGCTGGTAGTGGCTTCTGAAGAGTGTGTTCTGGCGCGCTTGCCTGAGACATTGTCAGTACTACCAAATGCTGAGCTGCTTGCGATGAGTCTCTTCTCTGCTCTTCGTAGCATTGTGTTATTGTATTGGAGCATACATGTTTTATGCCACTTGGCCTGGTGGGCAACCATTGTCGCCTCAACACCTTGTCCTTCATCTAGTCTCTGTAACTGAACAGTCTTGGCAGTTTTCCTAGTTCATCAACTTGACCAAGTTTGCAGCCATTGTCGTGTATCCACTCCCAGGGTCTCGGCGTTTAGACAGTACTGGCACACAAGTGACTCTGTTGTCTCCTCTTGACATACAAGCACAGCTTCCAGTTTGTCTCAGGAGGTGTTGTGGGAGTACGTTTGCTCAAAGTATCGACCATTTGGAACTTCTTTGCCATGGCTGCAGTCTGGAACAACGCGTCTCTGATGTCAGGTGGTGCTGCTGCTGCTGCTGTCATCCACCACCAGTTGAATGGTTATCAAAGCCTCACCTGCAAAGACACAAAACACCACCATGTTACCACAAGCTACTACTACAAGTACCATGACTATCAACACTATACTATTACTGCAGCCGCCGTCACTGCCACCAGCGCTGCCGCTGCAAGTAAAATTCATTTTTCTTGTAAATGGTAGCCATTTTATTTGGTAGCACACAAGTATGTGTAATTGTACACTACTTATCACCTCTAGCACACTTATCACCTCTAGCATCCCAAAAGACAATTATGGTACATATTCAATGACGCTAATGGTAAATAGCGGCCATTTTCAAAAATGGCCGCCAATGTGCTACGGGGAGAATCTTGAATGCCTCCATATCCAAAATTGTTCAGAATGTATGAATCTACATGTGTGCCAAATTTGGTGCTTTTAGAACAATTTGAACAATTGGTTTCGTATTTTTTACTATGCCGCTGGGCTATAATTACAATAGATTTTAACAAGCTCTTAAGGATTTTCTTTTTTCCGGAGATAATGGGTTAAGCAAACAGCCAACTTTTCTTTCGCTGTTATTGCCTCCCTAAAGGAGGTGTTTCTTTTAGAGATAGTTTCTTCTAGTAGGCTCAGCAACTCGTGGAACTGATGCTTTGACATCCTGAAGTATTGATGGAATTAATTAAAAGTCGGTACTGCGACCGGTGACCGGTCACCGTACTGCCGTAGACCTGACGGTGTAGTGTGAATACACATGCTGGTGGCGGCCGGTGACGTGCCGGTGCCGGTCAGGTGCCGGTCCGTTTACGTGCAGGTATAGTGTGAATCAACCTTTAGGGGGAGGATAACGGGTCGGTCGTGTGAGGAGGGGAAGGATTAACTCGGCTTCCTGGCGTGCCTGGTGGCCGTGGAGGATAAGTACCTGGCCCACGATCTCGGTCGTATGAGGAGGGGAAGAATTAACTCTGCCTCCAGGTGGCGAGTGCCGTATCAGCACCGTGCCGGGTCGCCGGGGTTAATTAGTACCTGGCCCACGATCGCCTCTCCCGGTCCCACCCTTATCTTTTACCCGGGGGGATGCTCCCTGACTCTTGGCTAGAGTCAAGCCTTGTAGACCCGCGCGGGGTTAAAACGTACCCGGCGGGGTGGATACGCAGCACACCGATCTAGTCAAGTCAGCGCCCGGAGCAGCGAGTTATGGTAGGGTCGTGACAAGTGACCTGAGGTATGGTTAAGGTCCTCCCCGTGCTAGGTGGTGGTAGGTAGGTAGGGTGAGGCCGTGGGGTTGATGAATGGCGATTCCCACCACATACTCCCTCTTCGGGTGTCGAGGAGTGGCGCCCACCTAGTAATCTCTCCACGGTTCCCTGGGCCAGAAGAGGACAGGAATGCAGGATAACCTACACCTACAGTCCCGGGGGGACTCGCCCTGACTCCTGGCCAAAGTTCAGGCCCTGTAGATCCGACGGGGTTAAAACGGCATCGATTCACCAGCACAGGACATGGAACATTGTCGGGGACCCTCCCGTCGCCCTGTGCCCTGTCATGTCATGTCATATTATGTTCCTGGATGTTACTTGTGGAATATGGGTTTCTATTACAGATTTTGTGGTTGTTTAGATCGTAATAATATATTAATTCTCTCTCCACAGGCTCCCACGAATGTTATATATATATATGGTTAGGATCGAGTTAGTAGATGACTTTTCCCTCCAGAGGCTCCCACGACACAATGGATCACAAAGGACCGCCTCAATTTAGTATCAACCGGCAAACGATCCACGATTGCATCACCACCTTCGAGCTTCACCGAAGCCTTTCTGGCCAACCTCCCTGACGACACACCATGGGATGCGCATGTTGGTGGCGACCCCTCCTGCACCCTGGACAAACGAACCTGCGCCCCTCCACGCTTCACCTGAGAGGGATGGGCTCTTTCACCGTTGTCCGCATTCTAAATGCTTCCCAGGTGGTGCCTCGTCCACACGTCCTCCACAGCCCTCAGACTCCTCTGACCCAACGCCTTAATCGCAGGCGTTGACGCCGACAAGCCCAAGCACGTCCGAGGACGGCCGTCTTCGTCGGAAGGGGGTAATGTGAGGGCTCGGAACGCGGAGGAACGGGGAATAAGAAAGGAGAGGAGGATAAATAACGGAATAGACGGAGAGAATGGGGGAAGAGAGAGAACCCTGATAACGGTAGTGGACAGAGAGAGGCAATAATGTTTTCGCCTACCCCACAGTTCCTTATCAAACCATTTAGGAGAGGGAAAAGGCCACCTCCCGAATTGCTGACACTAGCTGTTCTAAGATGAGCGTCCCCTAGAGTGGGGGGGAGGGGGAGTAGGAGGAAGGAGTGAGAGAGTGAGAGAGAGAGAAGGCGAGGAGAAATAAGAAGAAGATTGCTGAGCCAACAGAGTTGCCCGCGGTCAAGGAGCCATCAACTCACGCCGTCACCTCACACCTCACTTAATAACTGTAAGTATTTACACCTCACTTAAGTAACTGAGATAACCTTTGACCGTACCTCCCACCACATGCCTCGCGTGCCTCCCTGAACAGAGGACAGAGGGAGAATCTTTCTAGCTTTGATTGTGGGCAGACGTGCCTCGCAGCGCGCGGTGATAAGTGACCATGAGACTAGTGTATTGTCTAAGGGTAGCGAGCGAGTTTACGCGTGTATTCCTTCAGGTCTATTAGGGCGGCGCACGCGCTCAAGTATGTGGCTGAGACCCACTCTGTGAGCCCTGCACACACGCCGCGCCCTTCATTACCCGACGCCCCAACGTCTGCCGTTCCGTTTTGTCCCCCCGGGTAGGTGCTACTCAACTCTACGGTTCCCCGACGTCCTGCAGAAGCACCTGCCCCTGTGGCTTTGCCCCTCTGTTTCCCCTGGGCTCCTGAGATGACGGGGCCACGGCGGGGCGACCAAGGAGCGCCCCGCATTGCCCCACGGGGGCGGGAAGTGCAACTCTACGGTGTCACGACGTCCCTGTACAACACACACCCGCCCCTGTGGCCTTTTCTCCTGGGCCCCCAGGGATCTCGAGGCCACGGCGGGGCGACAAGGTGCGCCCCGCATTGCCCCACGGGCGGGAAGTGCAACTCTACGGTGTCACGACGTCCCTGCAACACACCCGCCCCTGTGGCCTTTCTCCTGGGCCCCCTCGAGGCCACGGCGGGGCGACCAAGGAGCGCCCAGCATTGCCCCACGGGGGGGGGGAGTGCAACTCTACGGTGTCACGACGTCCCTGCAACACACCCGCCCCTGTGGCCTTTTCCTTTGGCCCCCAGGGATCTCGAGGCCCCCGGCGGGGCGACCAAGGAGCGCCCCGCTTTGCCCCAGGGGGCAGGTACGTGCAACTCTCCCGGTGCCACACTTCCTGCAACACTACCTGTCCCTGTGGCTTCTCTCCTCGCCCCCGGGGATCACGGGGCATTGGCGAGACACGCAGCGGGGCTAAGGGTGGAGGTGAAACTCTGCGCTCCCTACGGACGTCCTGCTAGACACTTGCCCCTGAGGCTTCCCCTGGGTTCCTCTTGGGACTCCGGGCATTACGAGACACACGCAGCAGGGTCTTAGGACCCCTTGAGTCCCACAGGCCCCACCAGAAGGCTATGCAGAGATTTTGATGTACTTAATTACAGTGCATGACAGGGCGGGCGATTAATTATGCCCCCGGGGAAACTGTAGCAAGACAGGGACCTCGGGGGGACAGGGAGGGTCGCCCCCCCGGCAATGCCGAGACGTTTACCACCTGGGAAGCAAGCAACCCCGTATCTCCGACGGGAGGGGGCACTCCCCCGGTTAATGTGCAAAGTAAGTACATCTAGTACCTAAAGATATGCCCAACCTTGCACCCTACAGGTAGGGGTGCCGGGGATCAGTTGTCATGCCACGTCAGCGACTGATTGGATAGAACCGTAGCGGGTGGAGGGTCCGCGATCATGAGCATCACCCCCCGTTGAGCCCCGGCACTCCCCCAGAGTCGGTGCTTAATATTTTATATATACATAATATATATAATATATATGTTTTATAATATATATATCTAATATATATATATATATATGTATATAAAATATATATACGGTATATACATACATACATACAAAATATAGCCTACATAAATATATATATAATATATATTATATATATATAATATATTATATATATATATATGATATATATATATATTTTAATAAATATAATATATTATATATATATATCTATATATATATATATATAAAATATTTTATATATATATATATCAATGTATTATATCTATATTAATGCAGTTGGACTTATATGTTAGAATGGTGTATTTTGTCACTTGCTATCTTGATTCTATGAAGTAATAGTCAATAAATGAAGATTAATCATTCCTGAGTTTACTCTTCCCGCATTATGAAATATAAATACAAGGATTATACATTTTCAATTCACTATCATTGTTACAATATGAGGAATGATACTTGAGCTTGCAGTATTTTGCTCGAAAAACAAAAACATAATTAAATGTGTGCGTGTAAAACATAGCAGCTTACCCTGCAAATATATGCTAGGTACGGGTTAACTGAACAGATGGCGCTGACAGTGTTGATAGTGCTCACATTTCTTTTAGAGCTAAACTAAATTGAAAGTGCTCTATCCCCTATTTCCTTGTATAGTCTTTGGATTTCACCAGACATTGCCCGGAAGTGCGTCGTTACCAAACACACGCGGATTCATAGGGAGCCATAATTGTCAGTTAATCAGGCATTGACATAATCAGTTGAAAATAATCTCTACCATAGACCACTGTATAGCGGTATACAGTGGTCTATGTCTCTACATCTCCGCCAGGCAAATATTACTGGTCTAGGCATGTGGTTGTAGTGACCCGAAGGTTGGAGCCACACAGCTGCCTAATTACCCCTAAAGGTAAAGCCACACCTGGCAGCTGACCTGACTCGCTCGTGACCCAAATTCCTCCCGCCCCCACCTCTCGGGCCTCCACCACGAGGCACTCTCCGGGCCATGTCATCCTGATGAACAACCCACCCGATCCCCGCATATCGCCGCCCGACTCACTGCACAGGTCCAGCCGTGCCCCTCCGCCCCTGATCAACCCATCACAGATTCTCGTATCACCCCGCGACCGCTCGCCTACCCAGTCTCCTGCAGCGCCTCCGCCTCCATCGCCACCACTCCCTGGCCGCCGGACGCTGCTTTGGGTGGCCGACACGCTGTCGGGGATGCGGTATACCTGGTGGATTCGGGGGCGGAGGTCAGTGTTGTGCCACCGTCGGCAGATGATCGCCTCGCCCAGCCCAGCACCGCTTACGACCTTCTGGCCGCCAATAACACCCCTATCGCCACCTATGGTACGCGGACTCTCCGCCTCTCCTTTACGCCTGCCTCGCCCTTCGTCTGGTCCTTCGTGGAGCCTATCCTGGGTGTGGATTTCCTCTCCATCCACGACTTGCTCGTTGATTCCCGGCGCGGACGTTTACTGCATCGCCCTACTAACATGATCATTCCTACCGTGCCCTGCGGGCAGCGAGCGCCCCTCCTGACACACCTACGTCAGCCGGTCCTGTACGACGCTCTTCTCGAGGACTTCCCTCTCCTCACTTCTCAGCGCTCCAGCCCCGCCAAAAGGGATCACAAGGTAACACACACCATCGCCACGACGGGCCCTCCTTGTTTTGCTCGACCGCGGCGTCTGACTCCTGAACGCCTACAGGCGGCGAAAAAGGAGTTTGAGCACATACTGCAGGAAGGGACCATACGACCTTCCGACAGCTGCTGGGCTTCACCTCTCCATATGGCACCGAAGGCCCAAGAAGGCGAATGGCGCGCGTGCGACGACTACAGGGCTCTCAACGCCATGAATCGGCCGGACCGTTACCCTATTCCACACGTATTGGATTTTCACAGCATGCTGCACGGGCGGTCAGTCTTTTCGAAGATTGATCTACTACGGGCCTTCCACCAGATCCCCGTGGCTGAAGAGGACGTGCCGAAGACTACAGTGACGACGCCTTTCGGTTTGTTTGAGTACCCCTACATGAACTTCGGACTACGCAATGCGGCTCAGACCTTCCAGCACTTTATGGATAAAGTAGTCAGGAGACTCAACTTCGTCGTGGTGTACATCAACGACATCCTTGTCGCCTCATCTCATGGTGGGTCCTTTGCCGGCCTCCCGCGGTCACCGTTACCTACTGACGTGTGTGGACAGGGTGACCCGTTGGGACGCCGCTATTCCCATGCCTGATAGTACCGCGGAATGCACGGCTGCTTATTTCCTGTCGGGTTGGGTAGCACTGTACGGCGCGCCTGTCACTCTCATCACGGATCAAGGCGTGCAGTTTGAGTCCGATGCTTGGGTTGACCTGCTGGCTTTCCTGGGAACCCGCCGTCAGCGTACTACGGCGAATCACCCTCAAGCCAACGACATGGTGGAGCCAACGGCATGGTGGAGCCAACGGCATAAGAACATAAGAAAATTAGGACGCTACAAGAGGCCGCGAGGCCTACACGTGGTAGTTCCTGTCACCTAACACTACCTACATCCACCTTTCATCCCCATCCATGAACCTATCCAGCTCCTCTTTAAAGCTCCCTAATGACTCCGCACTAACTACCTGTCTACTGAACCATTCCTTCATTCACCCACCCTATTTTGTGAACCAGTTTTTCCCTATTTCCTCTCTAAATCCCACGCTTTTTTTCCAGCTTGAATCCCGTTTACTTCTTGTTTCTACCTGGTTAAAAACCGTAAAAAACTTTTCCTACCTCTCCTTTTAAAGTGGATAAATCCCTTTATCCACTTAAAAACTTCTATCAGATCGCCCCTTACTCTGCGTCTCTCGAGTGAGTGCAATTTTAATAACTTCAATCTCCTCTCATAACTAAAGTTTTCGCATCCCCTTGTATCATTTTGGTCATCCTTCTCTGCACTGTTTCTAACAACACATATCCATCCTGTAATATGGAGACCAAAATTGAACCGCATAGTCTAGATGAGGCCTGACTAGAGCCAGATAAAGCTTTTAGAATAACTTCCGCACTTCTACTTTTAACACTTCTGGGGAATGAATCCTAATAAAATTTATTAGCTCTATTTCTGGCCTCAATACATTGTTTCCTAGGTCGGAGGTCGGGCTCACCCTCACTCCAAGATCTTTTTCACCTTCTGATCTTTTTCAAGCGATACATTGCTTATGGTGTATCTATTACCAGGGTTTTTTCTCCAACATTCATAACGCTGCATTATCAATTTAAATTCCATCTGCCATCTGACCCGCCCACTCGTTAAGTTTATCTAAGTCTCCCTGCAATATGTTTACATCAGACTGTGATCCAATAATCCTACCTAACTTTTAAAATCATCAGCAAACTTTTCTGAATCACTGCTAATTCCACTATCCAAGTCGTTGATGTAAATCAAAAATAGTAATGGACCCAAAACAGACCCTTGTGGAACTCCACTTGTCACCAGTCCCCATTCAGAATTTTGAACCTTAATTGTAACCCTTTGTTTTTTTCCTATTACTTAGCCAAGCCTCTGATCCAATGAAAAAACCTTCCCATCTATTCCATGAGCCTTAATCTTATTTAAGAGTCGCTCGTGTGGTACTTTGTCAAATGCCTTACTAAAGGTCCAGATTATTTTTAATCATAATCCTTTTCATTATCTACCGGTCTCATAAAACTTTCCTATGAAAACTCAATAAATTGGTGCGACATGACCTACCCCTTGTGAATCCATGTTGGGAATCATTGATCAAACCCATGTTATCTAAGTGCTCTCTAATGTTTCTTGCAAAAAATAGAATTCCAAAAATTTACCCACCACTGATGTTAGACTTACGGTCGATAATTTGACTTTAGTCCTCTGTCTCCCTTCTTAAATATGGGAACATTTCGTTTCCTCCACAATAATGGCACATCGCCTATCTCAACCGATTTCCTAAAAATGTGCACTAACACTCACTAACAAATCCTGCACTCCTTTAATACCCTGGGGTACACTTCATCTGGTCCGGCGATTTAAATTTTTAATTTTATCTATACCCTCTTCCCACCATTTCCCTAGTTATCACAATATCTTTGAGCTTCTCCTCATCGCTTCCTCTGAACATCTGTTCACTATCATGTATCGTCTGTGTATCCTCCTCCGTAAAAACACTTAAGAAATAATCATTTAGACTCTTACACCCTATCCTCATCCCTATTTAAAGACCCCCCTGTCCTGACCTTAACGGCCCAACTAATTCCCTGTCTTTGTTTATATACCTGATAGAACCCTTTTTGGGTCCCTTTTCGCCTGATCTGCTACTTAAACCTCATAATTGTTCTTAGCTACTCGATTAATTTCTTCACTGTCCTCGCCATCAGTTAATACTGTTTCTTTGTTACCAATCCTGCCCCTTTAACCTTAAATAAATGTTTCTTTTTTTACTCCAATGTTGTGTTTTAAAAAAAAATTGGTGGTCATCCATTTGGATCACTCTTTCTGGACCTTATTTCCGCTATAAGGAAATTTCTTTTCTGTCCCTCAATTATATTCCTTACAAATGAGGTATAATCCTCATCAGCCCCGACCTCACTTCCATTTCTAACCTCTCTAATTACCTCCTCAAGCCCTGACCTCACTTCCCTGTCTAACCGCTCTAATTACCTCCTCAGCTCGACCTCACTACCATATCTAAAACCGCGCCAATTACCTCCAGGTGCCTTCCTAATCCTTCATAATTGGCCTTTGCAGCTGTCATCGCCCTGTCATTATTCTAGGAAAATTTCTTTCCCCTCCATCCCACACCTCTTATTAATAACCTCCAGGTGTCTTTTAATCCTGCATAATTGGCCTTCTGAAATTAGGGATTCTATGCTTATTGCCACTTAATTTTTCAACTTCCCCATTTTTTTAAACTAAATCTGATCTCAAAAATGGTCGCTATTATCTAAATTCCCACCCACCCCCCAATTTGTAACTAAATCGTCTCTATTAGTTCAGCAATAGATCTAGAATATTATCTCCTCTAGTGGCTTCCTTGATTGCTTGAACTTAGGAAGTTCTCTGGATTAATATTTAACAATTCATCTGCGCGCTTGTCACCTATGATTAAATCCCAGTCTATATTCCTAAGATTAAATCTCCCACCACGGCATAGTCGATTATATCTGCAGGCCCCTTTTTTATTCTTCCTATATAGGAGCTGAATCCTCTTTTACTAAGTTTTTGGGGGCCTTACACTACAAACCCAAAACCAATTTTTCTCAGTTTCCTCCGTAACCTTTTACCCCTATAAACTCAATGCTTCATCTGTGTTTTAAACATTATTAACACAACCTGCAATGCATCTCTTGCATAAAGCGCAACTCCTCCACCTCGTCTGCCTACTCTGTCCTTGTGAAATAACTTATACCCAGCTATCTCGACTTCCGGATCGAATACCTTTCCTGACATATCCAACCATGTTTCTGTTAATCCTGTATCAAAATCCTCTACACTATTTATTCCTCTCAGGAAATCTATCTTTTAAAAAAATACTCCAACAGTTTGTATAATAAACCTTCATGGTGCATGGTGGAGCACAGACGCCTTTAAGGAAGCCATACGGGCCCAGCCACACCCAACAAGCTGGGTGGACGCCCTTCCCATCCTCCTCCTCACGCTCCGAGCTACGGAGAAGGAAGATATTCATCACACGCCGGCGGAGCTGGTGTATGGTGAAGACCTGCGACTGCCGTACCAGTTCACTCCTGTGACGAATGCCAGCAACGCCCTCTCCTTCCTCCCGGCACTTCTGCAGGCAATGGCTGCACTACGGCCCACGCCCCCACGTACGCCCCCGCCGCGCCCCACTCACCTCCCGCCGGAGCTGCAAACGGCTACACACCTGTTCCTGCGGACGGATGCCCACACGAGGCCCCTGGACCCACCCTATAAGGGTCCCTACCGTGTCCTGGCGCGCTCCGAGAAGCACGTCACCCTCGAAGTTCGTGGGCACCCGTAATTTGACTTCATGGGACCGCTTGAAGGTGGCTCATCTCCTTCCTTCACCTCCCCCTCCTTCCCTCCCTCAAAATGTGCAACCCCTTCCTCCCATTCCTTCTCCTCCTTCAGATCATCCACCACTCCCTCACCCCCGTTTTGTCATCCTCCCCGTGCCCCCTTCCGGGGGGTTTCCCCCTCCCTTCCCCCTATTCCCTCTCCTCAGCCTACACCTGCCCCACTCACAACACCTTCCCCCATCTCCAGTCCTCAGCCTACACCTCCCCACTCACAACACCTTCCCCCATCCCATTCCTCATCCTACACCTGAACCAGCACCTTCTCCTCAACACCTTATCCTCATCTCCCCCTCCTTTTCCTCCCTCCAACTAGTTGCTCTCATCCTACAAATCCCTGGCGGTTTCCCGACTCCACGCCTCCTCCCCTTCCGGCACCCTTACAGCCCCCGGCCGTGGATCGCCTTCAGAGGACAGCGATGCTGGGGAGTCGATGGACGACCTCGTTCCGGAGAACTACACAACGCGCTCGGGGCGGGTCATTCATCGCCCCCGGTTCTTCCGACTGCAATAGTACAGCGGCTGTGTTCATTCACGTATTATATATATATATATATATATATATATATATATATATATATATCTATATATATATATATATATTTTATATATATTCTTTTTTGTAAAAAGGGAAGTACTGTAGTGACCCCAAGTTTGGGGCCACACCGCTGCCTAATTACCCCTAAAGGTCAAGCCACACCTGGTGGCTGACCTGACTCGCTCGTGACCCAAATTCCTCCCGCACCTCCTCTCGCTCCTTGCTTTCGAGACCAGGATTCGGCAGTTACCTCCCAGCCACCACATACATAGAGAGCATACACACCTTCTCTCTGTGTTCCTCGTGGCCTCCCTCCGCTGTACTTATCTACATATTCCCGCCGTAATAAACTTTTGTGCGAACTTAGTGTAGTGTTTAGTCTATCCAGTGTCTAGCTAAGAACATACAGCATGGTCCTTCACTTAATAAAATCGGCAACACCCTTGCCTGTGGAACGTGAAAATGTACATATACTACAAAGACATAGACAAAAAAAGCAGCAGCATACCAGACAATCTCTGAGTATATGCAACAAATTAGGGGTGTTCCTGACAGCAGACGAGATTAAAAGTAATATGGAAACACTCCGCAACCAACATAGAGGGGAAATAAGACAAAAAGAAAAGTCACACAAAGTCAAGTTTTGTTTTCACATTGTTTCTTTTTCTTTTCAGACACATAGCAATTATTATGCTACATAGTGCCAGCTTCTTGCAGTCCTTACTACGCATAGTCGTAATTCTTTGTCGTACCGCACTCTGACTTATTGAGGGCACATGCACTGCTAGGCTGATAGGCTTTGATTGGGCCAGACACCACCGTGTGGACAACAATACAAGTGTGCCCGCAGACTTTTCCCAGCGAAGGGCAAAGCCCACTGGGAACTTGCCCGGTCGTGTGAACGCGCTTTATTAAGGACCTGTTGGCATACAATATATAGTTAACAGTAACACAGTAATTTCATTTCACACAGCTGGATATTATCAGTTAGTGTAAACAGTGCAAAAATGCGATATCTCAGTGACCCAGCGCCTGATATTGCCCACAAAAACATGGCGGACGGGGAACAGCGGTGTCTTCACCTGACAGCACTGACCACTCGCCTCAGGCCACCTCCACCTTTAATACCTACATGGTTGGGAGAGATACGGTGTAAATACGGTGGGGGTAAAGGGGAGTTGAGACATTAGCTGGTGGAATGAAAAACATAGCTGATTTGAAAGCTATACAAGGTAGGAAAGAGGAAAAGCAGGCTCAAAACTAACAGAGAGAGAGAGAGAGAGAGAGAGGAGAGAGAGAGAGAGAGGGGAGAGAGAGAGAGAGAGAGAGAGGGGAGAGGAGAAAAGAAGAGAGAGAGAGAGAGCGAGCGAGCGAGCGAGAGAGAGAGAGAGAGAGAGAGAGAGACGAGAGAGAGAGAGAGAGAGAGAGAGAGAGAGAAGAGGGGAGAGAGAGAGATAGAGAGAGAGAAGAGAGAGAGGGGAGAGAGAGAGAGAGAGGAGGAGAGGAGAGAGAGAGAGAGAGGGGAGAGAGAGAGAGAGAGGGAGATGAGAGAGAGAGAGAGGGGAGAGAGAGAGAGAGAGAGAGAGAGAGAGAGAGAGACGAAAACAAGAAGTAAAGAAGGAACAAGGGAACGAAAATATGTAGAGGAGGAATTCGATGTAGATAAGAAGAAAGAAGGAAGAAGAAGCCAGCCTGTTAGCCCTTAGTATGGAGATGAGCCGCGGCATCAAAGCGGCAAGTGAGCGAGGCATCTAGTGGCGGAAATGACTTTTGAATATGCAACTTCCCCCAGGTAAGAGTTTTTCCGTCCGACCTGACACGTAGACCTTCACGCTAGTTGCCTGTGATATCCCTTCAGCGCCGCCCACGGATACGCCAGCATCAGTCACAACATCAATAATTATACATACAACAGTAGCTTCATTCATCCTTCATCCTCTATACGGGATGCCTTAACAAGCCCCACACACATTGACGCCGTGACTAAAGCAGCCAGCTTTCCACCCATCCAGCAACCTAAATGAAATATTACCTCTCACACCACAATAGGTAACATAAGTGTTGTTACTGCCATCATGCCTTACCTACGTCCGTGCAATCGGTTCACCATCGCCTTCACACGCTTCGCTCATATGAAACGAACGCACGCACACACATCACTTATTAAACATACACTGTACCGCCGGAGCCTACACCGGCAGTACTTGGCGTGTCTCGCAGTTTGCCCATTGATCCTGTACCTCGCCTGTAGACCCGTTTCCAAAATGGTGTTGGGGGGATTTCTCACTTGATCTTGGTTAATGGGTCCCTGGACATGAAAAATCACCGAGGTGCTTATCCGCCATCGCGCCACGAATGCCACTATGGATAAATCAAATATGGCCGCCACCAGTCTAGATAAAAATATAACGTTTTTATTATATGGAGTAGATACATATAATACCTCTAATCCAACTAATTTGAGGGTGAGGTATTGATTTCTGGTGTTTATTTGACCATTCGGATTCATCTTGCCCTTCAAATGTCAGGGTCGTCAATGGCACATGAATTTATCCCTTTTTACTTAAAGTGAGTCTCACGTTTTTTTCTCTCTTTCTTGTCAGGCATGTGCATGATGTTCTGGAATGATTGAAGTTTCATTTCACTGACCATTATGGAATATCCAGCATTACCAGGACCCAGTAGGATGAATTTGGTCACCTCAATGGAAGAGGAGGACGTAGTCAATCCAATAATATGTATTATCTGTCAAGAAGATAACAAAGTACCTATAACTAGTGAAAAGAAGTGGAAGAATGAAAAGAGCTGCAAAAATTCGTAATTATATTGTTTCAAAACGTATCAAAAGTGTTACAGGGGATGAAGAGGAGACTGATGACAGAAGCATGTTTGTTTACCATAATACCATATAAATGCTATAAATCTTAAACACATTCTGGCAAACTTAAAGCTATTGAGGAAAAGAGCACAAAAGTTGAAGAGCCTATGGTGTGTGACACAGAAAGCGAGTCTCTTGAAAGTGATGGATTTAGGAAAACCCTGCGTGAAAGTGTTGTACCTTGTGCACCTCCGAGCACAAGGATCCAAGAATACTGCCCTGTGTTATATGTGCAAAAGTCGAACACAAGAAATGCTGTGACAAATACAGAATGTGCGAGTATATAAGTGCCAATAAATTCATTGATGCTGCAAAGCATAACAAAGACGATGTTTTTACACGAATTGCAGACCGACTGATAGCGTGGCCACCGAGATGACAAGGCCTGCTACATCGCCCGTGACGTCACACCATGCGGATCCCACCCGCTCCGCTCCCCGTACAAGTTTACCTACCTAATATAATGTTTATCAGTATAAAAGATATACTGTTATCTTTGGAAATGTTTGTTCTATAATATTATCAAATAAAAAATCGTAAAACACACAAAAGAAATGCCATTATGAGACTTTCAAGAAATATGCATTAACTTAAACTCTTCGCCATTTAATATTTTTTATCGAAAACTCTTTACATGGAGATTATCAATAGAAGCGGAATTTAATTAGCTTTCCATTGATATATTTAGTTTAGTCATAAATGAATTAGCAGTATGCATAAATTAGCGTTAACTAAATATTAAAAATCATGAAATCGGGTAATTTCCTACCTAATATATGTTTATCAGTATAAAAGATATACTGTTATCTTTGGAAATGTTTGTTCTATAATATTATCCAATAAAAAACCGTAAAACACACAAAAGAAATGCCATTATGAGACTTTCAAGAAATATACATTAACTTAAACTCTTCGCCATTTAATATTTTGCGTAAAAACTTTTTACATGGAGAACATCAATAGAAGCGGAATCGCATTAGCTTTCCATTGATATATTTCCTTTTCTGATAAATGAATTAGAACCATACATAAACTAGCGTTAACTAAATAAATAACCTCATCAATCGGGATAAATTACCCGATTTCATGATGTTATTTACTTAGTTAA
The DNA here is from genome assembly GCA_016584305.1 of Chionoecetes opilio. Taxonomy (NCBI): domain Eukaryota; kingdom Metazoa; phylum Arthropoda; class Malacostraca; order Decapoda; family Majidae; genus Chionoecetes; species Chionoecetes opilio. The sequence continues at coordinate 82,269 of JACEEZ010000220.1, forward strand.
CGCTAATTTATGCATGCTGCTAATTCATTTATCAGAAAAGGAAATATATCAATGGAAAGCTAATGCGATTCCGCTTCTATTGATGTTCTCCATGTAAAAAGTTTTCACGCAAAATATTAAATGGCGAAGAGTTTAAGTTAATGCATATTTCTTGAAAGTCTCATAATGACATTTCTTTTGTGTGTTTTACGGTTTTTTATTGGATAATATTACCGAACAAACATTTCCAAAGATAACAGTATATCTTTTATACTGATAAACATATATTAGGTAGGAAATTACCCGATTTCATGATTTTTAATATTTAGTTAACGCTAATTTATGCATACTGCTAATTCATTTATGACTAAACGAAATATATCAATGAAAAGCTAATTAAATTCCGCTTCTATTGATAATATCCATGTAAAGAGTTTTCGAGCAAAATATTAAATGGCGAAGAGTTTAAGTTAATGCATATTTCTTGAAAGTCTCATAATGGTATTTCTTTTGTGTGTTTTACGATTTTTTATTTGATAATATTATAGAACAAACATTTCCAAAGATAACAGTTATCTTTTATACTGATAAACATTATATTAGGTAGGTAAACTTGTACGGGGAGCGGAGCGGGTGGTATCGTGGCCACCGAGATGATAAGGCCTGGTGGATCGCCCGTGACGTCACACCATAAGGATACAACCCGCTCCGCTCCCCGTACAAGTTTACCTACCCAATATAATGTTTATCAGTATAAAAGATATACTGTTATCTTCGGAAATGTTTGTTCTATAATATTATCAAATAAAAAACCGTAAAACACACAAAGAAAATGCCATTATGAGACTTTCAAGAAATATGCATTAACTTAAACTCTTCGCCATTTAATATTTTGCTCGCAAACATTTTACGTGGAGAATATCAATAGAAGCGGAGTTTAATTAGCTTTTCATTGATATATTTCGTTTAGTGATAAATGAATTAGCGGCATGCATAAATTAGCGTTAACTAAATATAAAAAATCTTGAAATCGGGTAATTTCCTACCTAATATATGTTTATCAGTATAAAATATATACTGTTATCTTCGGAAATGTTTGTTCTATAATATTATCAAATAAAAAACCGTAAAACACACTAAAGAAATACCATTATGAGACTTTAAAAAAATATGCATGAACTTAAACTTTTCGCCATTTAATATTTTGTGCAAACACTTTTTACATGGAGACTATCAATAGAAGCGGAATTTAATTAGCTTTCCATTGATATTTTTTTCTTTCTGATAAATTAATTAGAACCATGCATAAATTAGCGTTAACTAAATAAATAACATCATGAAATCGGGTAATTTACCCGATTTCATGATGTTATTTATTTAGTTAACGCTAATTTATGCATGGTTCTAATTCATTTATCAGAAAAGGAAATATATCAATGGAAAGCTAATTAAATTCTGCTTCTATTGATATTCTCCATGTAAAACGTTTTCACACAAAATATTATATGGCGAAAAGTTTAAGTTCATGCATATTTCTTGAAAGTCTCATAATGGCATTTTTTTAGTGTGTTTTACGGTTTTTTATTTGATAATATTATAGAACAAACATTTTCGAAGATAACAGTATATATTTTATACTGATAAACATATATTAGGTAGGAAATTACCCGATTTCATGATTTTTTATATTTAGTTAACGCTAATTTATGCATGGCGCTAATTCATTTATCACTAAACGAAATATATCAATGGAAAGCTAATTAAACTCCGCTTCTATTGATATTCTCCATGTAAAATGTTTGCGAGCAAAATATTAAATGGCGAAGAGTTTAAGTTAATGGATATTTCTTGAAAGTCTCATAATGGCATTTTTTTTGTGTGTTTTACGGTTTTTTATTTGATAATATTATAGAACAAACATTTCCGAAGATAACAGTATATCTTTTATACTGATAAACATTATATTAGGTAGGTAAACTTGTACGGGGAGCGGAGCGGGTTGTATCCTTATGGTGTGACGTCACGGGCGATCCACCAGGCCTTGTCTCTCGGTGGTCTCGGTGGTATCCGCATGGTGTGACGTCACGGGCGATGTAGCAGGCCTTGTCATCTCGGTGGCCACGCTGATAGACGACAAAGGCAGCTCTGTCAAATCAGTGGTCTCTGCAGATATATATTGCCACAACCTTTTCCGTTAAAACTACATGCGTAAATACGAACGTGAGATCAAACCTGAAGAGCTGGAAAGACTGGCTATCACCAATACCAAGCATGTGCTGTTCACACACACTATCCCATATATTGACAAATTTTGATAAGGGGAGAATGTTGCACTATGACTGATATTATAGAGCTTGCATTGTGTCTGCTACAGGATGATGAGATGCTTAAAAGTACCTTTCAAAACCGTGATATAAAACAGCTTATCATCTCCCATTATGGCGAATCGGTCAAAATCTGTCCAAACAGTAGAGTGAATGAACCTGACATCATTTCTTTCATCTGACATCACAGCTGCTGACCTAGCCATCAAGTTGAAGAATCAGGACATAATGAGAGAGGCTGGCAGCAAGTTTAGAGATTCACTCATGGATGTCGATTTTGGTCTGCAAGACAGCTTCTGTGACAGTACTGACTTAAAGGCATCATGGAAGGGAACAATAATGCCAGCGCCTCTTCTCACATTCTTAGCAACTCTGTTCAAGGTCCCGAGACACAAGCTATTACAAAGTCGTATTGAAGATGGTGGCGAAGAAGTCCCCGACTTGTTGAGCTGGATTGTCGAAGAGGCAGAAAACAGGCTGGTGGTGCATGTGGAGTGGGCAGTTCGTGTGAAACAGTGCAAGATAAGTATTGTAGTCTCCAATGACACAGACACCTTTACATTACTGCTACAATACACTCCATATCTTCAAACTCTGGGGTTGAGATAAATGTGGCAGCAGTATAGCCCTGGTGAAAAGCGGCGCAAGCCGCTGTATCAAGTGATTTCTCACCTTGGAGCACCACTGGCCAAGACAGTGATTAAAGCACATATATTAACTGGAGACGACTGCATGAGTAAGGTGGGCACCAAGCCTGCAGCTATGGCATGTGACCCAGTACAGTATCTGACAAACTTTGGAGATACATACACCTTGTCAGAGCAAGATACATCATTAGCAGAGAGGTACTTGGTACGTGTTTGGGCAGGAGCCAGATCAACTACGACTGTTGAGACATTTGACCAACTGAGGGTATAGAGAATATACAGGTGGCAGTGCTGGAATTGATTCACTTCCGCCTACAAGCAGCGTGATCAGAGGCCGGCCGCATTCAACGAGGATTCTTTCTGGTGTTCAAGGCACGCCAACTACTTGTGACAGCCGAAGATCATGAGGCAATACTAAAACCAGTGGGACATGGATGGGAGGAGTATTTTGGTACACTGCTGCCATCAAAATGCCTGAAGCCCTTGCCACAAACTCTGCTCACAACATGCAAGTGTGCAGGCAGGTGCGCCACTCGACTCTGTTGGTGTCATTCGGCTGGAGTCAGTGAGTCATTTCCTGCCATGGAAAGAAAGATAATTCATCATGTAAAAACCTGGCACTGAAAGAAAAACTTATGAATACTTATGCTATGGTGTATCTTTTGAAATATGTTCATTTGCTTTTGTTTTTGGTTTTCATCTGTATCTCGTATATTCACACATGGTCTAATTTGTTATTTTTCACCCCCAATAAACATCATTGGCCAATCTTAATGATACAATTTTATTTACACAAACATTGAAATATATTTATCAGGGTCATTATGACTTTCTATTTATTGTATAATAATATCAGAAATTAGTTAAATGCGTGGGAATTTGTTGAATTTGACTTTTGTTGCTATCACTAAAAATGACCAGGTTATGGCCAAATTGATCCTGACATTTGAAGATCAAAGTGATCCCGAATGTTCAAAACAGCACCAAAAATTTATTCCTCACCCTCAAATTAGTTGGATTAGAGGTATTACACGTGTATCTACTCCAAATAATAATAAAATTTTATTTTCATCTCGGCTGGCGGCGTCCATATTTGATTTAGCCATAGCGGCATTCATGGCGCGATGGCGGACAAGCATCTCGGCGATTTTTCATGTGCAGGAACCCATTAACCAAGATCAAATGAGAAATCCCCCCAACACCATTTTGCAAACGGGTCTACAGGCGAGGTCCTGGCTTACATGGGTTCGGCGATGCAGCGCAGGTGAAACAATCGGATTAGAGTTCCTGAAACTCTCTTCGAACATATGAGTCACACAAGATAGCAGTTTTGTATTTTTGTACCACTGCTTCTCAACATCATAAGATAATAGGCGTTTTCGTCACTAAATTCGTGATGTCTCGTCAAAAACTCGTCACTAAATACATCGTTGTCGGTGATCGCCTTCTTCACATGACATGCTGCCAGGCTACCATCACAACACCACGACATGCACAGCACACCATGCACCACTTTTTACTCTTACTTGCATTGTATAGATATAAGGGTTCTTACCTAGTCAAGTTGTATTTTTCTTTTTTTCTAACAAAAAAAAAAGGTTTTACATTACCAAACCAATGGACACCACATAACAATTAGCCATAGCGAGAAGTGTGTAATAAATTCGCTACTAGTAGTCCATGTGAACCGCTACGGAGCTCTCTTGAATATATAATGAAGATGTGGTGTGGCAGGACAGGAACATAAGTGGAGGTATGTGGCGGGCGCGTTGGTAGCTTGTGTGGCGCGAGACGGTCAAGGCTCGGAGCACGTGGGTTCTGATCTGTGTTGTCTTACATGTGTCCTTATAATATGTGTGTGGTTATAATTCAATAACTTAACTCAGCTTGAAGATTGTAGATGGATGTATTGCTCAGGAACAGTGGAGTACAGAGATGTAGCCATGGGCTGGATGGGGACGGCCACACGTGGGCCGCCCAGAGGCGAAGAGCGTGAACAAACCTCCGAGTCAGAATCAGAATCAGAATATAAAAAGAGAAAGCAGGAGATGGGGAAGTGGGGACAGGGAGAAGAATAGATGGGTGAGAGAAAGGAGACTAGTAAGAGAAAAAGTCTCCGGGGCTTGACCCAGGTGCTGTATGTGTTTGTATGTTGTTGTTGTGAGTCGATCTCGACCTAACGACACGCTTTCCCATCTCGCACTAGCAAACAGAAACCACTCTGGGACGGCTTGTCAGGACATGGGCCTCGGAAGATGGTGCCCCGGACACACCCAAGACAACCCCGCGCCCACCCCCGCCGCCCACCGCAGGGTTCTTCAGTTTTGGATTTTTGTTTTGATCTTCTTGTTCTTCTCTTTCTTTCTTCAGGCTTGACTTGTTTTCTTCGTTCTTCTTACTTCTTCTCTTTTTTCTTCTTATCTTGTTTTTGTTTTTTTGTTGCTTGTCTTGATTTGGGATATAGTTTTTGCTTTTTCTGTCACCGCCATGTACGTGCGCACACCCCCAAACGCCACGGCACCCCGCACGGGCGGCTGGCGTCATTCTCCACCTCATCTCCCGCGTCCAACATATGCCACAAGGAGGAAGGAATATGTGAAAAATTTAGTGAAAGAAGTCTGAGATTAAAAGGTTTTTTTTGTTTTTTTTTATTTTTACCAAAGATTGGACAGGGGAAGAAGGACTCCGTAGAGCGGAGGGACCTACAGTTTTTCGTGGGATCCGAACCACGGATAGTGAGGGGAAGGCGAGCGGAACGGAGTGGATTGTAAGAGTATAAAGTTTTGCAGCATCGTAAAAAAGGGTAAGATTACCTCCGTATAGCAGAGGGGTCATTGGATTTAATGTGGCCTCGTCCGAACCACGGTAGGATAGTAGCAGTGAGTTAGAGGAGGGGGAGGGGGGGGGGGAGTGGAACGGAGTAGATTGTAGGAGTAAAAAGTTTTGTAGCAGCATAAAAGGGGGAACAGAATACCTCCGTAAAGCGAAGGGGTCATTGGAATTAATGTGGCCTCGTCCGAACCACGGAAGGATAGTGAGAGTAGCTGAGAAGGGCAACGAAGAGACTTACGACCGAATTGCATCCCCACCGACCGACAAAAGTTTACAACCCGACGGACGATCCGAAAGACAACTAGTCTTCATCCCCGCTGTGTGTGTGTGTATCCAGGTCTGTTCCCCCGCGGGTGTGGAGGCCGTCGGTGATGACGCAAGGGTCCGGGTCTCGAACTTTACCATGTTGCCTTGCGCCGCCATCAGTCTTGGCTTTCCTGTGAGACTCGCACGGAGGGAGGACAGATGGTTAGAGAGTGTGGTTAGGGGGGGGGATCCTTGCGGAAGACGGGCCGTCGGCGGCTGCGCTGGTCACGGTCATTTAGCCGTGGCCACCCATGGCCTGTCAGTCTTGGCCCGCCTGGAAGGAAAACCCTCCGGACCCTGAACCGTTGGAAGAGGTGCAGGGCGTTGCACGCAGCACCAGCATTATAAAAAAAAAACCTTTTAAAAACAAAAAATATGAATACAAAGCTATAAGACAAAAAGTGAGAAAAAACCGCCGGGACCGACTGCGTGCCTCGCCCTCAGGAAGCCTGTTGGAAGAGTGTGGTTATTTAAGGACAGGAAAAGGATAGGGTCGTGGCTAAGTGAACACTGTTGAGGGATCCGTTCGTGGCAGAACGTGGTCGCGGCCTGGGCTGCTGCGACTCGCTACTGCCAACGGTTGGCACATCTCTAAAACAATAGCACAGAGAGTGCGTAAGGAAGGTCTGGCCAGGGGCCTGGCCCTCCCCGGTGGGAAGCGGGTGGAAAAAAAAAGGGTTAGTGGAAATAACAGGAGTTAGTGGGACACAGTGAAGTGATTATGTGTAGATTGGAAGTGGGGGGTTGGGGTTTGGCGTTAGTAAGTTTGTTCGCGGAAGACGGTAAGCTCGCGGGAGAGTGTCGATGAAGGTGTACATTGTGTCATGTGTGTGTTGGAACATGGTGATTCGTCTTTGTGCTCTGTTGTATAGTGTGATGTTGATGGGAAGGATGTTGGTCTCCTCGTGAAGGGAGGAAGAGGTCCGGAAGTCGTACCACTTTACTCCTAGCGCGGAGCGTAATGACTTGTTCTGGATCCTCTGTAGTTTGCGAAGATTGGTTTTTGCCACTAGGGAGAGGATGAGGGGGCAGTAGGTTAAGTGTGGTAGAACAAGGGCTTTGAAAAGATGCAATTTTGTGCGCGCGCAGCTGTAGCGGAACCTGCCCAGGCTGCTCTGTACTGTGGCCGCGATACCTAATTTGGCGTTTGTGTGGTGATTGAATCTGAGATATTTATCTATGTTAAGGCCGAGTACTATGTTATTATTACTTCAGGGGATTGGTGTGGGTTGTGGGAGAAACGGGTATAGATATATTAGTCTCGGCTTCTCGCTTTTTATATTAAAGTAAGTGACTTTGGTTTTTTGAGGGTGTGAGTGAATCCTCCACTTGAGTTCCCACAGGCTGGTTGCAGTGATTTCCCATTGGATACGGTCAGTTAATTGATCTAATTGTCTGGAGCGTGCTAAAAGTGTTACGTCGTCTGCATATTGAATGGTCAGAGATTCTCGTTGTATCGGGTCAGGTAGGTCATGAGTGTACATGTTAAAGAGAGTTGGGGAAAGGATAGAGCCCTGGGGGACCCCGGCTAGTGGTGTAAAAGGGTCGGAAAGTATGTCTGTATGTCGGAGCCTCATCTGTCTGTCTGTCAGGAAGCTGCATAATAGTCTTTTGGTCAGAATAGGGAGGTCAAAGTCGTTGCATATTTTATATTTGAGTCCTGTGTGCCACACGGTGTCGAATGCTTGTTTTACGTCTTTTGTCACTAGAACTGATTTATAATAGCTTGGTTGTGTGCTCCCTTTGAGGTAGGCCACTATGGTGTTTAGCGCGTCGTCGGTGGAGTGTCCTTGTCTGAAGCCAAACTGCTTTGGGGACAGGAGGTTTTTTGTCTCGCGATGCGTCTTAAGTCGGGTGCATACTAGTCTTTCAAAAGTCTTCCCTAGAACGTCGAGTAGGCTAATCGGACGGTAATTTTCGGCGAGGTGAGGGCTTTTTCTGGGTTTCGGGATGAGAATTGTGGTGGCTGTTTTGAAGGCTTTTGGGAAATAGCCTGTGGCGAGCGAGGCGTTAAAAATGTGTGTGAGTGAGGAAATGATCGGTGGGGGGAGATTTTTGATAATGGGCCAGGTGATGCCTGTGGGGCCTGGTGCACGGCGTGGCGTTCGTTTGAGTAGCCTGGCGACATCCTCCTCCTCAAATGGGGTGGTAAGAGGGTTTTCGTAGTTTAAGTTGTTTGTGTTTATGTAGCCCAGAGGAATAGTGTCTACGTTGTGTCGGTGCATGTGTGTGGTGATATGTTCTATGTGTGTTGTGCTGGGGATGTGCTGAGGGAGGGGGTGCGGTCGGAAAACCGTTTCCCAGTGTTGCTTAAACGCGTCGGTGACTCAGACAGGGTCTCTTACCCGGATGTTGTTTACGAGTAAATACTCGAAGCGTTCCCTCTTTATTCCCTTCATTCTGTGCACCATGTGCCAGAACTCCGTGGAGTTAGAGGTGCGTTTGCTGTCCATGCGTTGCACTAAGCTTCTCCAGTGTGTGTCGTGGTCAGTCTGTAAGCTGTCGAGGATGTGTCGGCGTAGAATATTTAGGTCTCCCTGGACTCGGATGTGATTTTGAATGTTGCGTGCAAAACGTGTTCTCTAGCAGATAAGGAGACGTTGTGTCCGGATAGAGGGTTTAAAGTCATAGAAAATTTTGTGTTGTTTCTTTGGTATGTACGTGTTAGCAGCTGTGAGGATGTTTTCTTGAAGAGTGTTTATGGCTGTGTCAATTTGTGTGTGGTATTGTCTTTCTAATGGTGTGGGGTTGTGTGTGTTTGTGAGGGCATCCTTAAAGTCTGCCCAGTTTGCGTTCTTATAGTCAAAGCAAGGTGGTGAAGGGACGGAAATAGGGTTAGTGGATATGCGGAGAATTAGAGGTATGTGATCCGAGCCGCAGAGGGGGCCCGGAGAGAGGTGGTGGTGTAGGTGTATGGACTGTCTGTTAGTGATGGCAAGGTCGGGTCGCCCCGTGCCACCATTACCAATGAAACATGTTGGGAAGTCTCCGAGTCACGCGTCAACCATATTTATAAGCAAGGTCAAGGAGCGCGCTGCCATAAAAAGTGTTGCCATATATACCCTACCTAACGACACAGTACAGTATATTTGCCCCCGGTGATAGAAAATCTTGCCCACAAGATTTATAGGGGATATAGAGATGTGAACATAACATAGGACATATAAGGTGCCGTAAGGGGAAAAAACGAAGCTGAATGGGAACACCAAAAATGGAGAGAAATAAACCGATAACCAAAAATGACGCTAAGGAGAACATGAAAAGCACTCAAAAACATATATATGGAAACTACAGCAAGGAGCTAATATGAGAAAATACTCAAACATATAGAGATAAACCGTACCAAAGGAGAAAATATGATAAAAATCATACAAAAATGGAAATATATAGATCACACCAAGGAGAATATACGTGAAAAAATCACCCAAAAATGTAACTTGAAATAAACCACACCAAAGGAGAAAATATTAGAAAATCACACAAAAATGGAAATAGATAAATCGCACCAAATAGACAATATAAGTTAAGTTATCCACCCTGGCAAATAGCGGACTGAAATAAGCAGAGACTATATTGAGTTAACCACGCAGGCGAGTCGTGGACTGAAAATAAGTTGAACCAGAAATACGTTAACCACGCAGGCAAGCACACAGGCAAGTCGTGGGCAGAAAATAAGCAGAGACTATTTTAGTTTATCAACCAAAAATGGAAATTGAGAAATCACACCAAATAGATAATATATGATAAGTTAACCACTCAGGCGAGACGTGGACTGAAAATAAGTTGACCACATATGCAAAATATAAGCATGGGAACCAAAACCAGCAAAGTACCAAAAATAGATCCTGGTCTTGTAAAAGGAATACAATCGAAAGCTGGAAATTATGGACCCAACATATTCATATCAGTGGTTGAGAAATGTACCAATTCAAACCAGGTGGAAATTAGACCAAGATTTCAGATCTGATCTTAAAGGGTATACAAGTGAATTAAATAAAATGTGCGCGTCTTACACCGTGTCACAACGACACAAAATGAGGATCTGACTCCTGTCAAAAACGCTCAAACTAATTCTCTACTCCGTGAGTAGTGTAGGTAGCACGCTGGTTCACAAACGGAAAGTCCTTCGATCCCGGGTAAAACAGTTACTTTTCTTAAAACCTAGACCTCGTCCACAGCATGATGGGTAACGGGACCGGGTTGTAACACGCTCGGTGCTGGCTTCGAGAACAGATACCGAGTCAAAAAGACGTAGAGGCAAACGAGGAGGAGCATGTCAGGCAGCTTCGGTGGCAATGGAGAGAGAGATCAGTGGGAAAGCGAGATCAGAGTCGAGAAAACACACCGAGATAGAGAGTGCATAAGAGCCATACAGTAGTAAGGAAATGAGAAAGAGAGAACTAGAGAGAGAGAGAGGAGATGAGAAAGAGGAGGGAGAGTGAAGTGGATAGAGAGAGAGAGAGAGAGAGAGAGAGAGAGAGAGAGAGATGAGAGAGAGAGAGAGAGAGAGAGAGAGAGAGAGAGAGAGAGAGAGAAGAGAGAGAGAGAGAGAGAGAGAGAGAGAGAGAGAGAGAGAGAGGAGAGGAGAGAGAGAGAGAGAGAGAGAGAGAGAGAGAGAGAGAGAGAGAGAGAGAGAGAGAGAGAGGAAGAGAGAGAGAGAGAGAGAGGAGAGAGAGAGAGAGAGAGAGAGAGAGAGAGAGAGAGAACAATGATTCAATGATGTTTCTCCTTCCTCCGCTTACTGATGTCATAATCCATCATAAGCTTTAAAAAATGACGAATAATTAGGGGAGCGAGGTCATTAAGTAGAGATATATAATATTGACTTTTCTGTTATCTATATAACTTTTTTCTGGCCATGTATACGTGTGTGTGTGTGTGTGTGTGTGTGTGTGTGTGTGTGTGTGTGTGTGTGTGTGTGTGTGTGTGTGTGTGTGTGTGCTTGACGTGGGTCAAAATCACAATTAAGGGATTAACAGGGGCATATGGGAGGGCAGACCGATGCCTGAGAGTGAGGGGTGGGGATGAGTTTATTTAGTGTACATTTTGACGCCAAACCTCCCATCACGCCATCACCCAATCAAGAGGGAACAAGGGCCTGACAAGCTCCACCTAGGGGGAGGGGCATGTGGCTCTAACGTTCTTGAACCGAGTATATAAGCACTAGCAGACAGCTCTCTAGGGGTCGATCCAGCGCCATGCTCAACGCCCGCACTGAGAGAGAGGTAGTCAGGATCATCGCCTTCGAGGAGTGGAGGATCAAGACCAACCTCGCCAAGTTCAGCGTCATCCCGATGGCGATCCAGAACCCCACACCGCTAAATGTGGACGGTAGAGTGGTGGACTTCCAGGCCAGCGGTACCGTCCTCGGCCTACAAGTATCATCGCGAGGGTACGTGTCGCACGTGACGTCACGAGTACGGCGCGCCAAGTCCGCCCTGTTTACCCTCTACCGGTTCCGGGACCTCGACGCTGGGCTGAAGCTCCACCTCGTCAAGGCGCTGATCCTCCCTGTCCTCACCTACCCCCCGATACCACTGCACGCCCTGAGCAGGACAGCAATCAGCAAGCTGCAACGGGTGCAGAACGCTGGTCTCAGGTTCGTGGTGAACCACAGGTGGGACGACTTCGTGACAATGGAGTCGCTACACGAGTCCGTCGACCTCCCAGCCATCAATGTCCGCCTGCACCACATGGCCTCACAAGTGTGGCTCCGGATGCAGGAGGAAGACTGGGAGCAGTTTCTGGTCCTGCAGGAACTCAGCGACGCGGCCCCGGATCGTTCCCAAGGGTGGTTCCCCAGGAGCCTGAGGGCCTTGCGTGATGACCCCGATCCCACCCCACGTTACACTTAGCTCTGCCTTATTTCCTCACGTTTTTTCGTTTATCGTTTTTCTCGTTATACAAAAAAAAAAAAAAAAAAAAAAAAAACACGTTAATCTGTTAACTTTGTGTTAATTATATATTTTCCATGTCAAACCCACTTATTCATTATCTATTGTTTACTCAGTTTATTTTTTACGCATTGTTTTAACTAAAAACAGCAAGCCCGGCCACTTTTTTTATATTTCTGTATTTCTGTATTTCTTTACTTGGTATTCTTGTCCCCCCCCTCTTTGTAACTTCCCCCACCTTTTCTCAATAAACTTGAAACTTGAAACTTGAAACTCTAGGGGTAGTCTGAGAGAAAGCTGTCTGGTTACAGTGGAGATCCATCGCAGCTGCGTCGATAAATGACGAAATTCTTCAAAAACAAACAAACAAACAAACAAACAAGGCAAACAGCAAAGCGAGCAGATAGACATTCTGCAGTTATCTAATCTCGACACCAGCCGAAAGCACTGTCAAGCCAACGAAGGAGAGATGAGGGTGGAAACGTCGCCGATGGGCGAGGGCGTGGGTGTGGGCGGCGGGGCGCTAAGAGAGACCCAGCCGAGATGAGGCGCACGTGGGCGCGCGGGCGGTGCCGGGGAGATAGCCATAGTGGGCGGGCGCGAGCGACAGTCTGCGGGAATCGTGTGGGCGCGCGCAGGGATGAGGCGAGGAGTCAGGCTGCAGGTTGGTTGCATCGCCGCGAGGGCGACAAGCTGGAGAGAGGCATTGAGGGGGCGGGCGGGCGATAAGCCGTCGCGTCGGCCCGACCTGACCCACGCGGGTGGCCGTAGTAGGTGAATAATAAGACAATTGGGTTACTTTTTGGAAAGTGGGGTTTTTAGGGGGGGGTGAGGGGGTATTATTGATGTTGGGGTGTGTGAGGGGGTATTATTGATTTCGGGGGGGTGAGAATCACCTAAGCCAGATAAGATAAAATAAGATTTTCATCCTATCTAGACACTTTGCAAGTACCAACTACAAGGTTATTGACTATACAAAGCGCCGCCACGTCAGCACGAACTAGGCGGACTCGAACCGCTGACCGAATGCGCAGGGACGCTGCACATTGCGAGGTCACGTCTCTACCAACCTTGCCACCCTGACGGGCTCACCTAAGCCAAGTTGGTTAAAAACGGTAGGGGGGTATTGGGGGGGGGGGGGAGAGGAGAGAGAGAGAGAGAGAGAGAGAGAGAGAGGAAGAGGAGAGAGAGAGAGAGAGAGAGAGAGAGAGAGAGAGAGAGAGAGAGAGAGAGAGAGAGAGAGAGAGAGAATATATAAGATACTTTGATCCTATCTAGACACTTTGCAAGTACCAACTACAAGGTTATTGACTATACAAAGCGCTACCACGCCAGGACGAACTTGGTGGACTCGAACCGTTGACGGAATGCAGGGGCCAGCATCTGGTTGCGAGGCAGTATGATAATTTGCTGACTGAGTACGGCCTCAGCAACTTTGTCAACTTCCCCACCCACACCTCTGGCTCCTCCCAAGACCCCGTCATCACATATTTGCTAGACGAAGTGATCACCTGCCTACCCCTGGGCATGGCTGGATCATCGGACCACTCTGCCGTACTCACCACCATCAGCACCACTGTGGTACGGGACGAGGCTACTGCCGGCGTCAACTGGTTTTGGTATCGGGGAAATTGGGACAGCCTAAAGGAAAACTTGGACTCCATTGTATGGACGCAGCTTCTCCACGGCGATGTAAAAACACAAGTGGAGACCTTCATCAACCTCCGCCTATCCTTCCAGAAAAATCATATAACCTGGCTTAGCCTGGCTGTGGTACAAGTTCGACCCCTCCCAACTCAACAAACATCTGCACAAAGAAGCCTGCAAGATCAAAACCTTCTCTCTGTACCTTCATCTTAAGTTTCCTTTCAAATCGTTCTATTGTAGCTACTGTAGACGGACATTGATTTCTTCTTTTAAATCTGTCATAAGTGGTGTTCCTCAGGGTTCTGTTCTATCACCCACTCTTTTTCTATTATTTTTTAATGATCTTTTAAGTCTAACTCAATGCCCTATCCACTCCTACGGTGATGATTCTACCCTGCATTTTTCAACGTCGTTTATTAGATGTCCAACTCAACAGGAACTAAGTGATTCACGGAGAGATGCCACCGAACGCCTAACTTCTGATACTTCTATAATTTCTGATTGGAGCAAAGCAAACTTTATTTTGTTCAATGCCTCAAAAACCCAATTTTTTCACCTATCTACTTGACAAAACCGACCAGATAACTATCCCCTCTTCTTCAATGACACTCAATTATCTCCTTCTACAATGAACATTCTTGGACTATCCTTTACTAAATCTGAACTGGAAATCTCACATCTCACCTCGTGCTAAAACAGCTTCTAAGAAGTTAGGTGTCCCGTGGCGTCTGCGTCCTTTTTTTCCTCCCTCCCAGTTGCCTGCTCTCTACAAGGGCCTTATCCGCCCATGTATGGAGTATGTCTCACATGTTTGGGGGGATCCACTCATACAGCTCTCCTAAACATAGTTGAGTCAAAACCTTTTCGTCTCATCAGCTCCCCTCCTCTGACTGACTGTCTTCAATATATAAATATATATATATATAATATATATATATATATATATATATATATATATATATATATATAAAAGAGAGAGAGAGAGAGAGAGAGAGGAGAAAAGAGAGAGAGAGAGAGAGAGGAGAGGAGAGAGAGAGAGAAGAGATGGAGAGAGAGAGAGAGAGAGAGAGAGAGAGAGAGAGAGGAGAGAGAGAGGGGGGAGAGAGATGAGAGAGAGGAGAGAGAAGAGAGGGGAGAGAGAGGAGGACGAGAGAGAGAGAGAAGAGAGGAGAGAGAGAGAGAGAGAGAGAGAGGAGAGAGAGGAGAGAGAGAGGAGAGAGAGAGAGAGAGAGAGAGGAGGGGGAGCGAGCGAGGAGGAGGGGCGAGAGAGAGAGAGAGAGAGGGGAGAAGAGAGGAGCGAGAGGAAAAAGAGAGAAGAGGGGAGAGAGAGAGAGAGGCAATACTTTCTCCATGAGGGAAGCGAGATCTTATAATGATGAAAATAACCAGCGCGGGTAAAAACATCTTTATTGTTTATTTGGAACGTTTCGGCTATACATAAGCCATCATCAGCCTAAAATCGGATACAATTTTTTTTGTTAAAAATGAAAATATACAAATTAAAAATGATTTGCGCATTTAAAATGCCTAACCTAAATTAAAAATAAAAATTATAAAACTAATAAAAATACTACACCTACCAATTAACATAGCAGTGGAGTGTGGGATTCCCACATGGTTTAAAAGCACACAAGCGGGGTTGAAGTGCTCTGTGCGCAAAGGGATGGTTTGTGGTGGTGGGTGAGGAGGCTCTCACATATCCATCGGGTGGAGTCGTGGAGCTGTGTGAAAAAATATTGAAGTTTTGGTTTTGTTTATAGGATGGCCTGGGGCTTCGGAATGATCCCGAATGGCTGAAAATGGTGGTTTGGACACGGGTTTGCCAGTCCTGTGAGACAATCCCCGATGCTCCGCGATCCTAGTGGTGAGGTGGCGTTTGGTCTGCCCAATATAAGCAGCGTTACAGCTACTGCACTTAAATTGGTACACTACTGAGGAACGCAGGGCATCAGTGGCCCAAATAATTTTATAATTTATATATTTTCATTTTTTACAAAAAATGTTGTATCCGATTTTAGGCTGATGATGGTTTATGTATAGCCGATACGTTCCAAATAAACAATCAAGATGTTTTTATCCGCGCTGTTTTATTATTTCTTTATTATATATTATTTTATATTAAACATTATATATAATATATTTTATATATATATATATATATATATATATATATTATATTAATATAATGATTAATATAAAATATAATAATATAGTATATTATTATATACTATAATATAATATATAATTAAAATATAACCAGCGGGTAGAACATCTTGATTGTTTATTCGAACTTTCGCTATACAAAAAGCCATCATCAGCCTAAAACGGATACAAAAATGTTTTGTGAAAATGAAAATATACAGTTATAAAATTATTTGCAATTAAATGCCCAACCTAAATATAATAAATAGAGTAAAAAAAACTCTATTTATTATCATTTTTGGGTTAGGCATTTTAAATGTGCAAATAAATTTATCACTTGATTTTCCTTTTAACAAAAACATTTTTGTATCCGATTTTAGGCTGATTTATGGCTTATGTATGCCAAAGCTTCGAATAACAACAAGAGTTTCTACCCGCGCGGTTATATCTTCATTATTTGATCAAGATTCCCCATGGGAAAGTATTCCTCTATATATATATATTTTATAAATATATTAAAATAATTATATATATATATATATATATATATATTATTTTAAAATATATATACACATTAGAGTGGTCCTTATATATACACAACAACACCAATTTTTTAGAAGTATTTGTCTCAGCCCCCCAAACTGTTCCTTTTGGCCCAAAAACCCACTGTGTAAACTTTCATTAAGATATATGAATATTTAGAGGTGGCTCAATGAAATTTGGGAAATTTTTCAAACCTATCAAGTTCTTGCACGCATCTGCAAAAACAATTCTTACAAATGATTTGTATTTTCCTAGTTGTATAATGTTATATTGTTTTTTTTTCATTATGTAATTAATTGTGATCTCTTCATTTCAGATATTCTTAGAACAATGGCTATGGCAAAAACAGACTTTAGTGATTCTATAACACACCATGTAAAGTTTTCATGGGAAAATATTGATATTTCGAGTTGGCTCAATGGATTTGTTTTTCTACACTGATGGCCAAAGTGGAGAAAGGTGGATGAGCTATCAATTTAAACTAGTTTGGGTCCCCCCCACTTAAAAGTGGGTACTATCTATATAGATATATATTCGTAGGGGTATCATGGTGACCAGCCACTCATTGTTGCCCAATTGAGGTCTGCTTAAGAGCTTGAGGAAAACGTTTCCTGTGGTCAGCAACAACTTGAAGAATATACTGCAGCTGCTTTCTTCATCCTTAGTCAGAAGACCAGAAAACTGTTGTACCAGTGCAACTCCCCGTTCAGCATGGTCATTCGTTACAGCCAGAGTTGATGCTAAAGCCTTTGCTGTTTGGAAATCGGAATTTTCCTCCCACTGAGTTGCTGGCAATGGGCCCCAGACATAACTACGTCACGGTTTGTTTACATCGGTGCATTGTGGGGATAAGGCGGGGTCGCCGCGGGTGAACCTACGAAGGGAAAACTACGGCGATGGAAGAATTTCGAGTTATTTTGCGCGAAATTGATATTCTAGGTGCTATATTACTGTGCTCTGTTCTCGCTGACAACACTATAGAGAAGACCTGAGGTAATGGCTGCTGTGCAGAGGCTTTTAAACCAAGAAAACAGAGTCATAACAGAGCCTCGTCAAAAGGTAAGCAACTGGTAGGTACGTAATGTGTCCCTACCACTTGCTTACTTCTTAATGAGACTCTGCTGTGACTGTTTTCCTGGTTTAGAAGCCTTCGCACATCAACTATCACCTCAGGTCTTCTCTATGTTGTCAGCGAGCACGGAAATATAGCACCTGGAATATCAATTTCGCCCAAAACAACTCTATTTTTTTCATCGTCGTAGTCTTCTCTTTGTAGGCTGTACATATTCATGGTTATGATAGTATTAAAATACCTTATTAATTGATTTTCTTTTGTTGTCTTTCCTCATAATAAGTAGTGCTACATCATGGTTTAAGTGTTACTTGACGAGCCAATGAATACTCTTGTGTCTATACCAACATCACCAACCTTTGCTTTGATTTATCTTATTACTCCATCCATAAACAAGTTGCATAACCACGGTGACATTACCCATCCTTGCCTCATGGTACCTGCATGGTACTGTCGTCTACCGATATTTTTGTCCCTACGCAAATCGGGAAAACTCGCCGACAATAATGGTTAGGTTGGTATCCGGTCATTTCGCCCACATGCCATTTCGCCGCACCATAGAGTCATTTCGCCCACACTATGGAGTCATTTCGCCCACACTATGGAGTCTATAGGAGCTAGGAGGTAGGTTATATTGTTTAATGTACGGAACCTTTTTTTTAAATTTTTATTTTTTTAAATATATAAAATAATATATTATATATATATATATATAAAAAAAAAAAAAAAAAAAAAAGAGAGAGAGGGAGAGAAAAGAGAGAGAGGAGAGAGAGAGAGAGAGAGAGGAAGAGAGAAAAGGAGAGGAAAAAGAGAGAGAAGAGAAGGAGAAGAGAGGGGAAGAGAGAGGGGAGGAAGGGGAGAGAGAAAGAGAGAGAGAGAGAGAGGGGAAGAGAAGAAAAGAGAGAGAGGAGATGAGAGGGGAGGAAGAGAGAGAGAGAGAGAGAGAGAGAGGAGGAGGAGGAGGGGGAGGGGGGAGAGAAGAGGAGAGAGAGAGAGGAGAGAGAGAGAGAGGGGGAGGGAGAGAAAAGGAGAGAGGGGAGAGAGAGAGAGAGGCAATATTTTCCCATGAGGGAAGCGAGATCTTATAATGAGAAAAAAACCCAGCGCGGGTAAAAACATTTTTATTGTTTTTTTGGGAAACGTTCGGTATAATAAGCCATCATCACCCAAAATCGGATACAATTTTTTTTTTAAAAAATAAAAAATATACAAATTAAAAAGATTTGCGCTTAAAATCCCCAAACCAAAAATTAAAAATAAAAATTAAAAAACTAATAAAAATCTACACCTCCCAAATTAAAACATAGCAGTGGAGTGTGGGATTCCCACAGGGTTTAAAAGCACAAAAGGGGGGGTTGAATGCCGGCGAAAAGGGGATTTTTTGTGGTGGGGGGGGAGGAGGCTCTCACATATCCATGGGGGTGGAGTCGGGGGAGTTTGTGTGAAAAATTTATTGAAGTTTGGTTTGTTATGGGATGGCCTGAGGCTTCGGAATGACCCCGAAGGGCTGAAAATGGGGGTTTGGACAGGGTTTCCCAGTCTTTTTTTGGGGACAATCCCCGTGCTCCGCGTCCTAGTGGTGGGGTGGCTTTGGTCTCCCCAATTAAAGCCGTTACAGCTACTCCCTTTAAAATTTTGGTACACTACTGAGGAACGCAGGCATCAGGGGCCCAAAAATTTTAAAAATTTATATATTTTCATTTTTAAAAAAAAGTTGTATCCGTTTTTTGGGCTATGAGGGTTTATGATAGCCGTACGTTCCAAAAAAAACAATCAAGATTTTTTTATCCGCGCTGTTTTATTTTTCCCATTATATATATATATTTATAAAATATTTTAAATTTTATATAATATAATATTTTTTATATATATATATAAATATAAATTAAAGAAAAAACCCAGCGGGGGTAAAAACATTTTGATTGTTTTTTCGAACTTTTTCGGCTATACATAAGCCTCATCAGCCTAAAAGGATACAAAAATGTTTTTTTTAAAAAATGAAAATATACAAGTTAAAATTATTTGCACTTTTTAAAAGCCTACCAAAAAATAATAAAAAAGAGTAAAAATATACTTTATTTTTTATTTTTGGGTTAGGCTTTTTAAATGTCAAAAATTTTTAAAAATTTGTTTTTTTCTTTTCCCCCCCAAAAACTTTTTTGTATCCGTTTTTGGGCTGAGTGGTTATGTATGCCAAAAAGTTCAAATAAACAACAAATGTTTCTCCGCGCGGGTTTATATTTCTTTATTAGATCAGTTTCCCCTCATGGAAAAAAGTATTCCTTATATATTATATATATATATATATATATATATATATATATAAATATATTTTTTAAAAATAATTTTATATTTTAAAATTTATATATATTTTATATATAAAACAATTAGAGTGGCCCTTATATAAAAAACAACCCCAATTTTTTTTGAATTTTTGTCTCCCCCCCCCAAATGTTTTTTTTTGGCCCCAAAAACCCATGGTAAACTTTCATTAAGATATTGAATATTTAGAGGGGGCCCAATAAATTGGGAAAGTTTCTCACCTATCAAGTTTTTGACGCATCTCCCAAAAACAATTCTTACAAAGATTTGTATTTTCCTAGGATAATGTTTATTGTTTTTTTTTTTCTTTAGAAATTAATTGTGACTTTCTTTTCAGTATTCTTGAACAAGGGCTTTTGGGCAAAAACAGACTTTATGATTCTATAACACACCATGTAAAGTTTTCAGGGAAAAATTAAATTTTTCGATTTGGCTAAAGGGTTTTGTTTTTTACCCTGATGGCCAAAGTGGAGAAAGGGGGATGAGTATCAATTTAAAATTTTTGGGTTTCCCCCCATTTAAAAGTGGTACTACTAATAGATAAATTGTAGGGGTATCATGGTGACCGCCACTCTTTGTTCCCCCAATTGAGGTCTCAAAGTTTGAGGAAAACGTTTCCTGTGGTCACAAAATTTGAAGAATTACTGCAGCTGCTTTTTTCATCCTTAGTCAGAAGACCAGAAAACGTTGTACCAGTGCAACCCCCCCGTTCAGCTGGTCATTCTTTACAGCCAGATTTGATGCAAAACCCTTTGCTTTTTGGAAATCGGAATTTTCCTCCCACTGATTTGCTGGCAAGGGGCCCCAGACATAACTACTCACGGTTTGTTTACATCGGTGCATTGGGGGAAAAGGGGGGGTCGCCGGGGGTGAACCCTCAAGGGGAAAACTAGGGCGGGGGAAAAATTTCGGTTATTTGCGCAAAATTGAATTTAGGTGAAATTTACTGTCTCTGTTTCGCTGACAAACATAAGAAGATGAGGTAAGGGCTGCGGCAGAGTTTTTTAAACCCAAGAAAACAGAGTCATAACAGACCTCGTCAAAAGGAAAGAAACTGGTAGGTACGTAATGGTCCCTACCACTTGCTTACTTCTTAATGAGACTCTGCTGTGACTGTTTTCGGTTTAGAAGCCTTCGACATCAATTCACCTCAGGTCTTCTCTTGTTGTCACGACAGGAAAATACACGGAATATCAATTTCCCCCCAAAACAACTCTATTTTTTTATGTCGTAGTCTTTCTTTTGTAGGCTGACATATCAGGTTATGATAGTTTTAAAATACCTTATAATTGATTTTCTTTTGTTGTTTTTCCTCATAATAAGTAGTGCTACATCAGGGTTAAGTTTATTGACGACCCAATGAATACTTTTGTGTCTATACCAACTCCCCAAACCTTTGCTTTATTTTTTATTACTCCTCCAAAAAACAATTTTCATAACCACGGGGGACTTCCCCACCCTTCCCTCATGGTACCTGCATGGTACTGTCGTTACCGATTTTTTTTGTCCCTACAAATCGGGAAAACTCGCCAAATAATGGTTTGGGTTTGGGTATCCGGTCATTTCGCCACATGCCTTTTCGCCGACCATAGAGTCTTTTTCGCCCACACTAGGGAGTCATTTCGCCCACACTATGGAGTCTATGGGGAGTAGGAGGTTAGGTTATATTTGTTTAATGTATCGAGAACCCCCAACCCCCCGCTAGGGGGTTTGGGTTTGATTTTTTTTGGGTTTTAGGTTGGGGTAGTTAGTTTTGGGTAGTTTGGGTTTAGTTTTTGGTTTGGGTTTGGGTTTAATTTAGTTTTGGTTTGGTTAGGATGGGTTAGATTTGGTTGGTTAGGTAGCTTAGGTAGTTTGGTTGGGTTGCATAGGGTGGGTAAGCCCCCAAAGGGTAGGTTAAATTTGGTTAGGTTGGGTTTTTTTTGGTTAGGAAATTTTTTCGTCTTTTTCGCCACAAACATTTCGTCCACATGTAAGTCAATTTCGCCCACAATAAAGTCAATTCGCCACTAAAAAGTAAAATTCCCCCACACGATCCATGTCAGGAGTCATGTAACTAAATTTTCCTCGGAGAATGGAATAAACCACCAGAAACCCTTTGGGGCAAAAATGACGGAATTTTTCTGGTTTCCCCATACTCTCCCATTTCCCCAAACAAATTTGGGGACCCCTTTTGGGGAATGCGGGGTTTTGGGGGGGGGGGGAACAAATTTTCGTCGGAAAACGTAATTAAAGAGTTTTGTAGGGGGTAAAATTTCCTAGATTAGGGTAATTTCCTTATATCTAAGGAAAAAATTTCTAAAAAAAAAAACCTAACCCAACCCAAAAAAACCACCCTTTGAGGGGGGTTGACCCACCATAACCAACCTAAAAAAAACTAAACCCAACCTAACCAAATTTTACCCCCAAACCCAACCAAAAATCTAAACCTATCCTAACCTAAAAAAATCTAATCTAACCCAACTAACCAAATCTAATAGGTTTGAATTTTGATTTGGTTTGGTTAGGTAGCTTAGGTTGATTTGGTTAGGTTAGGTTATCGGTGGTTCAAGCCCCTGCTAGGGTGGTTAATTTTTGGTTAGGTTTTGGTTTAAATTTTTGGGTTTGGGAATTTCTCTAGTTTAAAGGGAAATTACCCTAGATCTAGGAAATTTTTTCCCCCCTTACACAAATTTAATTGGTTTTTGACGCATAATTTGTTTCCCCACCCGAAAACCCCCCATTCCCAAGGGCCCCCAAAAAATTGTTTGGGAGAAATGGAGAGTATGGGCAAAAAAATAGAAATTTACCTCATTTCCCCCAAGGTTATGGTGGTTTATTTTCATTTCTGCCCGAGGAAGATATAGTTTCATGACTCCGTGAATGGTCGTGTGGGGGAATTGACTTTTGAGTGGGCGAATTTACTCTTATATGTGGGCGAATTGACACATGTGGACGAAATGTCTTGGGGGGCGAAAGACGAAAAATTTCCCAACCAAAATTTAAAACCCAACCTAACCAAAAATTTAACCCCCTAGAGGGGGGTTTACCCCCCGAAGCTAACCTAACCAAATCTAACCTAAGCTAACCCAACCTAACCAAATCTAACCTCCCAAACCAAAACCCAAAACTAATCTAAACCCAATAACCAAAACTAACCTAAACTAACCAAACTAACCTACCCTAACCTAACCTAAAAAAATCAACCAACCTCCCCAGCGGGGGTTGGGGGTTCTCGACACACTAAACAAATATAACCAACCTCCTAGTCCCATAGACTCCATAGTGGGGCGAAATGATCCATAGTGTGGGGGAAAGACCCGTGGGCGAAATTACTCTATGGTGTGGCGAAAGGCATGTGGGCGAAATGACCGGTACCAACCCAATCATTACGTCGGCGAGTTTTCCGATTGCGTAGGACAAAAATATGGTAGACGACGTACCATGCAGGTACATGAGGCAAGGTGGGGAATTCACCCTGGTTTTGCAACTTGTTTATGGATGGAGTAAAAAGATAAATCAAAAACAAAGGTGGTGTGTTTGGGAAGACTTAAGATATTATTTTTTCCCTCAATAAAAACTTTAAAAATGTGTAGCATATTATTATGAGGAAAAAACAACAAAAGAAAAAACAATTAAAAAGGTATTTTAATATATCAAACCTGAATTGTACAGCCACAAAAAGGGAAATACGAGATGAAAAAAATTAGAGTTGTTTTGGCGAAATTGATATTCCGGTGCTATATTTCCGTGTCATGCAAATAGAGAAGACCCGAGGTGTATTTATGTGCAAGGTTCTAAACCCGGAAAACAGTAAAGCAGAGTTTTTATTAAGAAGTAAGCAAATGGTAGGGACACATTACGTACCTACCAGTTGCTTACCTTTTGACAGGCTCTGTTTGACTTGTTTTCTTGATTTAGAAAGCCCCCGCACATCAGCCATTACCCGGTCTTCTCTAAGGTTATCAGCGAGAAAAGGACAGTAAAATAGCACCCGGAATATCAATTTTTGCGCAAATAAATCAAAATTCTTCCATCGCCGTTTTTTCCCCTTTGCAGGGCCACCCGGGCGACCCCCCCTTTTCCCCCACAATGCACCGATGTAAAAAAAAACCGTGCGTAGTTTTGGGTAGGGTTTTATTCCAAAAATCCATCTGGTAACTTCAACTTCTGCAGTAGTTTCTGGAGTGTTTTTTTGAAAGTTTGCAAGTGACACTCCCTGTAACAGTTGAGGCCCCCGTTGCAGTTTGGTGGGGAATCCTCTTCATCCCTTTTGAACCGGTTCGATAGCTTTGCCATCTCTTGTTTGGGGCATGACGAAAATATCATCAAACAAAGGTAGAGAACCCGCTTTCTGATAAAAACAAAGGGGGCCCATCATCTTTTGAAGGGACATTGTAGATCCTTTTTGGTTGCATGTAGGGCTGCAGTGTTTAACCAAGTTAGGTCCCTTCGGGGTGCCCCCGCTGCACACGGGGCTGTTATCCAGGCTTTTACAAAATTTTGGAGAAAAAATATGCATAGGTCATTAGCCCTCGCTGTCCTTTTTCAGTCAGTGTTTAATTGGGAACGAAAAATCCAAACATTTAATGTGTAGTGGCCTTAGCATCCAAGGGATAATGCATAGCTCCAGGAGCAGCAAATTTGCTCACGAGGGGGGAAACCCCAAAAAAAGCATGGTAACCTAATCAGACCTTGTAATCATCTCTTGTACTTTCTCCTTTAGCGCCTTTTCCAAACTGCAGTATTTTGTCTTTGGGATAGCAACAGACTGGTGCATATTTTCATGGAGGAGTCTTGAAAATTAAGCTGGGCAATAAATTCCCTCTTATTTGAAACGTTTGAAAAGTTTTATTTTTTGGACCCGACGAGAAACCCCGGCCTCATTCAATGCCGTTCCGCCACAATTTCCAGAAAGTGGTGCCGGCCTCTAAATGTAAAAAATCATACCAAGTAGCCTCTCCAGAACCACATGCTCCCTTTTTTCGCCGTGTTTGACCTGGTTTTGTCCAAAAATTCCTTGGACTTTCTCCTCAACTTTTTCCCTTTATTGAGCGCATCTAAACTGCTCGAGCTTGTGCCCTCCTGATCCTGAACAAATTTTTTGGGATTCAAGTGTTTAAAACCCCCCATTGTTAGCACTATACAGGAGGCGATCAAATTTTTCTGAACCAAAAGGTTGGGGTAAGTTGCCATCCCCAAGAACAATTAGGGCAACCTGTGGGGGTTTTTAAAGTTATTAAAATTTTTGCTGCAGGGGCTTTTTTTATGCACTACGTTGTAGACGAATCTGAAACCGGTTTTTAAAACCCCCTGATTGGGGGATTTTGTCCTAAGCACCGTGCGTTTTACCAACAATCATTAATGTTGCTCTGCTGACACCTTGTTTCTGTCCAAAAACTTCGGGAAGGCTTGAATAACCCTTTCTTTCGTGCACCTTCTTTGGAGGGGTTTCCCCTGACTTTGTCCCGCAACGGTTCCTTTTTCTCCTTCATTTCCCCCGTCTGGAAAATGGAAAAAGGATGTACTCTCCCAAGTTCCCCTTCTTTAAGCTCAAAGGCCCCTTTCGTTTTTTTAATTTCGCTTTTTTTCCTTTTCCTCTCTTCCTCCTTGTGCATCCCTTTATTGCCCAATCTTGTCCCCTGATGTCATTGATCCTTCCGTCCTTTTTCCCGTTGACAATAAAAAAAATTTTTTTACTGCTCAATGTTACATTTAAAAAATTCAGCAGGCAAGTCAAACAAAATTTTGAAAGTAGCCTTGAATTCATTCTCTTTCTCATCTGGGCACTGTTTGACGGTTTGAATTTTTTTCAAAACCCCCCTTTCATATTTTAACATGGCTTCCCCCTTTTTTATACAAGGTTTGGTCCCTCATTGGTTTTTGCTTTATTCCAAAAAATCATACTTTTCAAAAAGTCCTAGTAGATGATCTGTGAACGTTTCACCCGGGGTGCCGAGCAAATGTAGAAAAAACCCAAAATTTTTTTGTTTGGGGTATTTTGTACCTTAATATTTTCCACAAGTCTTCGATAAGGGACACTTTTTCACGTGTCCTAGGGGGAATCATACATTTGTCTTTTCCATAGCCCTTTTTTTAATAATATCTGAAATGAAAAAACGAATTTAATAACATAGTACAAATAACCAATATAACATAATACAAATAACAAAATTCAAATAATTTGTAAGAATTGTTTTTGCAGATGCGTGCAAGAACTTAATAGGTGAGAAACTTCCGATCCATTGAGCCACCTCTAAATATTCATATATATTAATGAAGATTTACACAGTGGGTTTTTGGCCCAAAAGGAACAGTTTCGGGGGTTGAGACCATTAAAAATCAAATCAAATAAAATAAGGACCACCCTAGATATATATTGTATATATATATATATATATATATATATATATAATATATATATCTAATATATATATATATATATATATATATATATATATATATATATATATATATATATATATAAATATAATATGTAATGTTGTTGCTCTTGCTATCTTCTACCGTTATCTTCATGCTCACTGCTCTTATGAACTTGCTAACTGCATGCCTCCCCCCCTCCCGCGGCCTTGCTGCACAAGACTTTCTACTCATTCTCATCCCTATTCTGTCCATCTTCCTAATGCAAGAGTTAATCATTATCTTTACTTTTTCATCCCTTTCACTGGTAAACTCTGGAACTCACTTCCTCTTTCTATTTTTCTACCTTCCTACGACTTAAATCTTTTCAAGAGAAGAGTGACAAAACACCTCCCGAACTAAATTGGCCCACCCCTCTTTCTTTATTCTCTTACTGTCTTCTTTATAGGGACTGGCAACTAAGCGGGCTTTGTGTTACCTCTTTTTGTTGTGTCCTTGGCCAGTCCTTTGTGATGTAAAACAAAAAATGTGCCGGGTCCAAAAGCAGGCCATACTACACTGGAGAGAGGACATAAAGGACAAGTACAGCGGCCAGTCAGTGAGCAGTAAGAAGTGGTGGTGTGGAGTGAAACAGCAACTTTGCTGACAACACCATTCCACCGCTCACAAGACCAACGGTGGCTGTCCGCGACAAGGACAAGGTTGATATGCTGGTAGCTCATTTTTAATTAAAGATGTCGGTGCCAGACCCCTCACGCGATCCCCCAGTGATACCATCCCTCACCAGGGCCTCTCTGGAGATTCCCGCAGTAAACATTAAAGAAGTAGAAAATCAGCTGCGGCAAGTATATTATAAGAAGAAGAAGGCATTAGGGCCTGATAACATCAGTCCTCACCTACTAAAGGGATGCCCAGCTCGCTCCACCACTCACCATCATCTTCATCAACATCCTTTCCTCGTGCAAGTGGCCCACACAATGGAAAGAAGCAAGAGTGGTGGCCATCCACAAAAACCCTCACCAAATGGGACCCCCCAAAATACCGTCCAATTTCCCTCATCACTACTGTTCGAAAAATCCTGGAGTCCCTCATCACCGTCAAAATCAACATCTGTTCTTGGACGCCCACCATCTCCTCAACTCCAAGCAATTTGGTTTCAGGCAGGGAAGGTCAGCTGCAGACCTGCTCCTCCTTCAGTCTGCTTCCTTGAACCACTCCCTGGGTAGAGGAATGGACACCATTGTTGTGGCTTTGGACATCGCCGGAGCCTTTGACAGGGTGTGGCACCGAGGTCTCACCGCCAAGCTGATGAGCCTGGAAGTGCGCGGCGCCCTGCTGCAGCTCATCCAGGACTACCTTCAAGACAGTACCTTACGGGTGGTGATCAACGGCCACACTTCTAGCCAGCAACCCATCCACCCCAGCGTCCCGTAGGGCAGCGTACTTGGGCCTCTTCTGTAGAATTTCTACTTCAATGACATTCTCCAGCTCATTCCTGAGGTCCAGGCGTACGCTGACGATTGCACCCTTGCCTTCATCTGTGACAGACGTGACTGGCAGGACACAGTGTGCTGCATCAACCTGGCATTGGACAACATCGTCACCTGGAGTAGTCGATGGCAGGTCAGCTTGGCCCCTGACAAAACCCAGTCACTGCTTATCTCCCGCAGGCAAGACATCGCCAACCAGCCTGCGCCGGATATACAGCTTTAGGGCAGATCACTCCCGCTTCAGAAATCCATCTCCATCCTTGGGGTGGAGTTTGACGCGGGACTTACCTATACCAGTCATGCCAGGAAAGTTGCTAAAAACTCGGCCTGGATACTCAGCTGTGTCCAGCGCATCTCCCACCTTCTGGATGCCAAAGTGGTTGAGGTCCTGTACAAAGCACAGGTACGTCCCCTTATGGAATACTCCCCCCTAGCCTGGTCTTCCTGCCCGCCCTCTTACCTAGTCACGCTAGACCGCGTCCAGAGAAGAGCCCAGCGACTGGTGAACTACAAACGTCCCCACCTCGCGCCTGACTCCTTCTGACCCCTCCAGGAGTGGAGGGATGTGGCAGGTTTATGTGTCATCAGAGAGCTTCTTCGAGAGGTGTCACTTGGACGATTTAACATTGCGCGCCATTTTGTTTTCATGGACGACAGCGATCCTAGCGGAGGGCGGCCCTCTGTGTTTTGTTTATACAAATGTCGCCCCATCGCAGCGGTTCGTTCTTTGCTGCATTTGGGTGCAGTAACAAGAAAAGCGCGCACAAACAGCTCTATTTCTTTCGGTTTCCCAAAGATAAAGAAAAGTAGGTACATATTTACTTATGTTATGATGTTAAATATGTAATAAAATGCAAACAAACTGAGAATAGTATTGGGGTACAGACGAGATTGGATTTTGGAGGAAACAGCAATGTCAGCATAACCCCGCCTGACCTGGCCTAAATCTAACCAAGACCCGCGGACCGGGACAGTGCTACCTACCGTAGCTAACACTAAAGTCGCCAGGACAGCGTTTTTTTCGATGTACAGATGTCTGGTGGCGTTAATACTTACATTTATTTCTAAATCCATGATTTCAGGAAAGTTAAAAGGGGCTATCTGGAGAGTCTGTGTCATTTTGTGTCTTCATCTGTGTCATATTATGGCTATAATAAAAAAATGACCAAAACATCAACCGAGTGGCGACCTACACTAAGATCGCCAGCTAGTATTTATGTTCTGAGTGTCTTCCCGCCGTCGTCGTCGCCCGAAAAAAAAAACGAGTAGCGAAATTTGAAACCGTATATACTTGCAGATACAAAGCTTAAAACAACACTGAAACAGGGTAGATTATACAGTCATGATATAAACTACTGTGTATCACCTTTCAGTGGCACATACAAATCAGTAGTGATGCTTTTAATTCGTAATATTTGGCGGCTAGCGACATTATTGCCGCTGGCGACTAAAGTGTTATCCACGGTAGATCCAAGCTATTTTATTGATTTTTGACAGATTAAGGGATCATCTCAAAGTAGGAATATTTTTATTTACAATAATTTAAAAGCCTGAATCAGATGGTGTAATGCCTGTCTGCCCCTGGTATGTGTATAACCGCCACCAAATACAGCGATAAAAAAATGATAATTGATGCTGCATGTGCAACAAATTGGCTAGCCTACATGTATGTTTGTATGTAGGTCTATGTACATTGTACACAGTACATACAAATGGGATCGTACAGTACATTGGTCATGGGATCGTTCAGTTCATATATCGTAACACAGGTCAGGTGCTCCCATGGGCCATAGCCATGGGTGTTCAAATGATGCTGTCATGACTGACTAGGCCTACATTTATATGCTTGTATTTATACTGGTACTATAGATCTTGTAACAACTTGTTTGCATAAATTTAATAGCAACTTATCAGCTTATCTCTTTTTTGCAATTCACACTTGCAGATGTAAACGATGGGTCATAAACTGTCGCCGGGAAGCCATTTCCCTGTACAGGAACTGCAGGATGTGTCAAATCCATTTCAATGACACACAGTTCAGAATGGACAAAATAAGGAGAAGCTCATTTGGAATGCTATTCCAACCATATTTTGGTATATGATCATGGTCTTCTTGCAGGGGCGTCTTGGTCACAGAGGGGTGTTACGGAGCAGGAGTTGGGACGTTTTTCTTGTTTATAGTAGATGATAAGAGCAAGAGGTCTTTCTTGGTCAATAGGACGAAACGTTGTGGTGTATTATGTCTTTAAATATATATATATATATATATATTATATATAAAATATATATTATATATATATATATATATATATATATATATATATATATATATATATTATATATATAATACGGTATGGTACAACGGTACCTATGCTTACCTTGAGAAAAAAACTACTGGAGAAATACTTGAATAATCCCTCCAAAAGTCCCAAGATAGACAAAAAAATATCCAACTCCAGGACCTAAATCCCAGATCTTGGGAAAACCCCAAGAGTGGTTATCCCAGCGTAGAGCGTAGTTAGGCAAATGACGGTGTGTGGTATCGAGGGCTGACATCAAGGCGTATATGTGACACAGTTTGTAGACTTCTACGATGTTGGCGCAGTTTTTGTATGCTTTAAAAATTGCGCTTCCGGAAGGCATGCCGCAGTCGCCTCAGCAGAGCCTTCCGGAAGGCATGCCGCAGCCGACGGTTTAAAAACACACGCAGAACGACACACGTGGAACAGAGAGATCTTGGGCCGCAGGACATCTGGCCCGGTATTTATAATAAGGGTATGGGATTCCCATAAGTTCGACATAACATAAAGTTGCCCATAAATCTCTATGTTATGGGGCAAATTTCCGCCATACGCTATGGGTCTAGCAGTTCCTGCTGACATAACTTCCCGCTAACGTAGCATTACCTTACCCTAAAATGCTCTTAGATCATGAAATAACGCTTGAAATCAGTAAAATATGAGCAGTAAATTATGTGAGAACCTTACAAACTGAAAATAAAGCAATTTTAAAGGATTAATTCATATACACGTGTAAATAACATCCCGTAGAAAAGTTGTACGTGGGAACCATGTAAACACTTGTCTCTCTCCTCCCTATAAATATGTTATATCTCCACACAGTAATGGTAGAAGGGTGACGGAAGAAACACAACAGGAAATCACTTAGTAAAGAAGGGGAAAGGGGCAAAAGCCAGGGAGGGAGTGATGACCAGACAGATACGGCAGTATACGTAGCTAGATAGATATACTGCCGTATCTGTAGCTACGTTATAATGCCGTATCTCTGCCTGATCATCACTTCCTCCCTGGCTATTGTTTCTTTTCCTTCTCCTTTACTACATGGTTAACTTGTGTGTATCCTTCCGTACCCTTCCGCCATTACATTTGGAAATGATGATGTTATTTGTACATTTCTAGCGTTTTGCCCATACTCTCCCCCATACCCCAAACAAGCTTGGGGACCTGTGGGAATGCGGGGTTTGAGGGTGGGGACTAAATAATGCGTCGAAAACAACGTATTTTTAGAGTTGTGTAGGAGTCAAAATGACCTATATCTAGGGTAATTTTCCCTAGATATGGGAAATTTACCTAACCTTCAAGCTCCGAGATTACAAGGCCCCCCTCGCAATCTAACATAACCTAAGCAAATTAAACCTAACCTAGCGAGGAACTTTGTCCCCCTCGACCCCCGATAATCTATCCTAACTTAGCGATAATCACCCGATAATCTATCCTAACTTAGCGATAATCACCCGATAATCTAAACTAACCTAATGGGGCTCCTCGACACCCCCGGTAACCTAATTTTTTTTTATCTTACTTCTTAGTGGGAGGGGTGGGAGAGGGTGGGGGTGCGACTCGTACTCGGTCATTCTGTTGTGAGGATCGTCAGCAGGTCACAACGTTTCTTGACTGAAGAAATTCAGTCCATTTTCCCTAGATCTAGGGAATTTTTACCCCACTACCTAACTCAATAACTATGTGGTTGCAACGCACATTTTGTACCCCAGCCAAATATCCCGCATACCCCTTAAGGTGCCCAAACTTGTTTTTGGGAAGAGGGGGGAGTATGGGCAAACACTACAATAATACCTGTTTATTTATAGGGAGGAGGAAAGACAAGTGTTTACGTGCGTCTCACTCTTCTTCCTTTGTGACCTGCATCGCCTCTGCTTTTCTTCCCTGCCGGCGGACACTTTTCAATGAGGATTGGCTTTAGTTAGAAGGTTAAAATGTGGAGTTAGGTTAGGTTAGTGAATCTAAAGGTGGAGTTAGGTTTGTGAATATAAAAGTGGGGTTACGTTACATGGTTAGGTTAGTGAATCTAAAGGTGGGGTTAGGTTAGTTAATTTTATATGTCCTATACGCTTCTTACTAAAAACATTTGATGTCTCCAAAAGTAATGATTTGCGACAGAAACTTATTGAGAGTTTCTTAGAATCCATTAAGGTAACCAGAAAGCACACTCCCAATTGTGTAGGGGTTTTAATTCTGGTCTAGTGTAAAAAATTAACCTTGTTTCCAAGTATTACATTTTTGTTTTTCCGGGAGAGTATTCCACTACGTGCTGAAGCTGAAATGATAGCCCCTCCAGAAGGTAGATATGACTTGCTAGGTAAAACAAATCTTTACCTTCATTTCTGCCAAAAACAATAGCTAAATTTATTATAAACATATCAATACTAAATAGAAAATAATAATCCCTTCGAAAAATGTTGTCAAATAAACAATGAAAACCCTTTATTCATCCTTTTCATCTATTAGTAGAAGTGGAACTGTCCCGTCCGAAAATTTCCGTCGGCGAGAATTCTCCGTTGTTGTCTTGCACCAGAATTTGGGTACACGAGAGTATTACCATGGACGGCCTTGAGCAAGCATTTCCCTGTCCACTCCAGCTGTTCCATGGTCATCACTGCAGCAGCTTGCACTGCTCAGTGCCTGCTGCATCTTGCCAGTGGCGAGGAAACAATCATAATGTTATTATAATTTTCATTCCCGCTGTCAGTGTATGGTTCCTTTTTTATTTACTCTGGAGGAATGCATTCACGAGAGTGACATACATAATTCCCTCATGGTTCAGCCGATACCTCATGACAAGTTCTTCGTCATTCAATTAGCCGAGAACGTCTCTTCTGGCACGAAAAGCCTGGGTTGGCGCTGGCGGAAGAGTTGTTTTGACTGCCATGTTGACGGCTTATGTCAACATAAGGATCCTTATGGGACCTCCGGACATCCCTAGCGCTTATGGGGAACTTTTGGGAAAACACGAGCTACTTATACTCGCCATTATGCATGGGTTGTGGTGAGGCCGGGCCAGGTACTAGCCTCGGTATTTCCGGATTATCTCTTCTGTGACCGCCTGCCATGAAGGTGAGAAGTTTAAGAATTAGTGGAGGGGAGAAGCAGGTGGACATGGGAGGGAGGGGAGTTAGGAGAGGGTGGTCAATTGCGAAATTGCCTTTATCGTCCGCTAGACGGAGAGAGAGCCTTAATTGCAATTCCCATGAGATAAACTCCCTTTTCCACACCTGGACCGAAACCTTGGCCCTTCCACCTCATGTGATTAGAAACATGGTCACGGTGGCCAGACTGCCAGACAAACATGCACACACACACACACCACACACACTGACACACACACACTTCACTACCTTACACACACACACACACACACACACACGCACGCCACGTACGCACAACACACACACATACATGCACACACCACATTCACACGTACATACGCACACACACATTTACACACACACACACACACACAGACACACACACGCACACACAGTTTGATTGTTGCTGATGCTACAGATCACCTGTTATACAGTTTTGTTCGTGTATGAGGTGTACTATCTATTTTTTCTTTAGGTACAGCAACAGAAGCAGTAGCATTATCAATACACTGTAAAAGTAATAATGCTTAATACGTTATAATAACCATTTCAGCTACTATACAAAAAAAAATAATCAATGAGGGGGGGAAATTTTTTTATTTTTTTTTAAAATTTATTAAACTTATACATATAATACATATAAATATAATAGCACATACATACCATACCAACATACAATTACATAAAAAAGGGTGAGGTCACTGAGGTGGGAGAAAAAAACTTTTCGGGCCCCCATTTCATACCAACCCAGCTCTTTACGCCGGCACTTTTTGGCAACAGTTAGGGAAACCCAAAAGCTTTTATAAAAGGGCCCCCCCCCAAAACAACCTTCCGCCAGCCCCAACCCAGGATTTGGGCCCAAAAGGGAGACGTTCTCAGCTAATTGAATGACGAAGAAATTGTCAAGAGGACGGTTGAACCATGAGGGAATTATGTATGTCACTTGTGAATGCATTCCTCCAGAGTAAAAAAAAAAACCATTATGACAGCGGATAAAAATTAAAATAACATTGTGATTTTTTCCCTCCCCCTGGCAAGAGCATAGGCAGGATGCAGTAGCAGTGCAGCTGCTGCAGTGATGACCATGGAGCAGCTGGGTGGACAGGGAAAAACCCTGCCCAAGGCCGCCCATGGTAATACCTCGTTCCCCAAATCTGGGGCGAGCAACAACCGAGAATTCTGCCGACGAAAATTTTCGACGACGTTCACTTTGCAATGATAAAAAGGAAATAAAGGGTTTCATGTTTTTTTGACACAACTTTTTTTCGAAGGCTTTATTATTTTCTATTAGTTTTTATATTTTTATAATAAAAATTTAGCTTTAGTTTTGGCAGAAATGAAGGTAAAGTTTTGTTTTCCCTACGCAGCCATATCTCCCTTCGGAGGGCTATTACTTCAGCTTCAGACGTAGTGGAGATACTATTTCCCGGGAAACAAAACAAAAATTAATATTGGAGCCGGGTTTAATTTTTTACACTAGGACCAAAATTTCCCTACAGGGGAGTGGCTTCGGTTTCCCAATGGATTCTAAAAAAACTTCAAGAGTTTCTGTGCAAATCATATTTTTGGGGGATATCAAATGTTTTTTTTAGTAAGAAGCGTATAGGACAATAAAATTAAACTAACCTAACCCCACCTTAATTCAAACCAACCCAATGAACCTAACCCCAGCTTTATATTCACTAACCAACCCTTTCCCTTTAGATTCACTAACCCCAAACCCAACTCCACGTCAAACTTTAAATAAAAACCAAAAACCTCATTTGGAAAGTGTCTGCGGCAAGGGAAGAAAAGCAGAGGGAGGAAAAAGGAAAAGAGGAAAAGAGGAGAGAAAGAAAAAAGGGGGAAAAAAAAAAGAAAGAGGGAAAAAAGCCTCTCCCAAAAAACAAGTTTGGACACCTTAAGGGGTATGCGGGGATATTTTGGCTTTTGGGGGTACAAATGTGCGTTGCAACCACAAGTTATTTTAGTTAGGTAGGGGGTAAAAAAATTTCCCTAGATCTAGGGAAAATGGGCTGAATTTCTTCAGTCAAGAAAGTGTGGACCCCGTGACGATCCTCACAACAGAATGACCCGGGGTTCGAGTCCACCCCACCTCCCCACCCCCATAAAAAGTAAGGGAAAAAAAAATAAAGGTTACCCGGGGGGGGCGAGGAGCCCCCTTGTTTGGTTAGATTATCGGGGTTACGTAAGTTTGGATGATTACGGGGGGGCGAGGGGGGAAGCCCATCGTGGGGTTAGGTTTTAATTTTCTTAGGTTTGGTAGATTACGAGGGGGCCCGAATCTTTGGGGCTTTTAAGGTGGGTAAATTTCCCATATTATGGAAAAAATTACCCCAGATATAGGGAATTTTGACTCCACACAACCCAAAAATAGGTTTCGAGATTATTTTAGTCCCCCCCCCTAAAAACCCCACATTCCCACAGGTTCCCAAGCCGTTTTGGGGCAAGAGGGAGAGTATAGGCAAACCCCCAAAAAAATTACCAAAAACACATATTTCAAAATTAAGGGAAGGGTGACGGAAGGATACAACAAGGAAACCCGTAGTAAAGGAGAAGGAGAAGGAAGTCATAGCCAAGGAGGAAGGATGATCAGGCAGAGATAAAGGGCATTATACGTAGCTACAGAACGGCAATTTCCTTAAACCCAGCTCGATACTGCGTACGTCGGTATCACTCCCTACCTGTTTTGCCCCTTTCTCTTCTTTACGGGTTTTCCCGTTGTGTTTCCTTCCCTCACCCTTTACCATTATTTTGGAGATATAAAATTTATTTATAGGGAGGAGGGGGACAAGTGTTAATCGTTCCCGGTAAAACTTTCGGGATGTTATTTACACGAAATGAAATTTAACCTTTTTTAAAAAGCTTTATTTTTAGTTCGTTAGGTTAAAATAATTTTTTGCTAAATTTTTTCTGATTTCAAGCGTTTTTTCATGATCTAGGAGACATTTAGGGGTAATTAAATGCACGTTTTGCGGGAAGTTATGTCAGCGGAATGCTAGACCCATGAATTGGGGGGGAAAATTTTCTCCAAAAATAGAGTCTTAGGGCAACTTTTATGTTTGTCGAACCTTAGGGAAATCCCCTAGCCCCTTTTTATAAATATGGGCCCCCCCGGCGGAACGAGGGGCGCGGAAGAAGCCGCAGGGGGGCAGAGAAGAAAACCCCCATCAGAAAGGGTGGGCGGGCGGGGGCGGGACTCAAACAAGATAGAACGCCCCGGGGGAGAGGGAGGCGTGCACGCGGACTGCAGGAACATCGCATCAGGATAGGGCGCCGTCAGGAGCGGCGGGAACTCTGGGCGGGCAGGAGGAAGCCGTTTGAGACAGGAGAGAACA
>JACEEZ010000221.1:2500-5000 GCA_016584305.1 Chionoecetes opilio
AATTATTGTAAAACCTGCTAATTTTTTTACTGTTATTACCTTGTTTTTAAACCTTGTTGTTACCTAGATGAGTGGTACTTTAAACGGGTGAAATTTAAACATTCATTTAAAAGATGGGCACGAAACCCTACCACGATTTTGTACCAAAAAAATATAAAACTTTTTATAATGAATTTTCATCTGAAAAAACAATTAGAGGCGAGGACGTAAACCAGTTCACCTCTTCCCATTTTCCGGGTTTTTTTTCATCTACTAAGCTTTGGCTGCCCCGGAAGTTTTAAAATTTAAAAGGGAGTTTTTTTTTACATCTTTTTTTGGGAAAAAAATCGTCACTTTTAAAAAGCAAAAAATAATGACGCGTTTGGGATAACGTGCTGCCTTTTTTTCCCAAAACGTTTTGTCAGGAGGTCGGTCGGTAAAGGGGCGGGCCCTTAAATTGTAACTTATAGTGGGGACACGAAAGGGAAGTAGGAGTATCAAAAAATCAACACCTTTTTTTAAGCAGGGGTCCCCCGGGGGTCCCCAGGGGAAATTCCTTTGGGAGCCGCGTGTTTTTTTGTGTTTGCGTTTTTTGTAAAGCCCCAGCCCACCGGGAGCCGGACCACCCAGGACCACCCAGGGCCCCCACCCCGAGCATCAATTTGGGGGGTTCCGGGTGACCCGGGAGGAAATGGGCCCGAGGGCCCCCCCTCGACCGTCAAAAATTGTGGTCCCCCCCGGGCGGGACCCGGGCCGCCCGGACACCCCCGGGACCGGGGGCCCGGTTTTCCACTACGGCGTCCGGTATCAACCCGGAAACCGCTACGGCCCACTACGGAGGGCCCCCGGGGACTAACCCGGACTAAACCCCCGGGGGAAACTGCCCCGGGACTGGCCCAAAGCAAGGGGGGACGGGCCCCGGACTGCCCGGGGGAACGTCCGGCGTTAAAAAAACGCCCAGTCCGTGGTAACCCCTAGTGGTTCCGGCCCGGCCCCGGGGCTATCCGGGGGCGGCCGGGGGCCACCCGGACTATCCGAGAGGGTTTCCCGGGCCCCAAAAAATAGTGCTCCCCCCGGACCCCCCCGGGAAATGGTCCCGTTGCCCCCCCGGGACCCCCACGGAGGGCCCCGGAGTCCTCGGCCCGCTACACGGACCACCCCGGCCCTCTCCGGATTGGGGAAACCTTTCCCCGGAAATCCCCCGGGGGAAAATTTTTAAAAAACTTTTTAAAAATTTCCCCGGGCCCGTTACCCGGATGCTCCAGGAAGTCCCGGACGATCAGGGGACCGGTAAAGTCCCAAAACCAGGCCCCTTTCCAGGACCCCACACGGATCGAAACCCCGGTTCGGCCCCCGGGTGGTCCGGGGCAGTCCGGGAGCTCGGTGGGACGGGGGTTTTTTAAAGAGTGATGGGGGTGGTGGGGGGTAGTAATAGTGCATTAGTGATAGTAGAAGTAGTAAAGTGATATTTAGTGTATTAAAGTAGTAGTATTTATTGATAGTAGAAAGTATTATTAGTTTTTTATTAGTAGTGATATTTGTAGTAGTAGTAGTAGTAGTGATAGTAGTATATTTTAGTAGTGTATAGAAAGTGAAATTAAGGGTGGTAGTAAAAAAAAAAGAGCAGTAGTTTTTTTTTTATGTTTCGAAGTAGAAATAGAAACATCGAAAAAGTTTTAGAAGTAGTAGTTTATTTTAGTAGTAGTAATATTTTTTGAAATAGAAAAATTTTTAAAAAAATGATAGTATTGGGATATCATATCAATCATCTTTTCCCCAAACGATATCGCTGCTGTCATAGTAAGTATAATAATAAATAATGATAATAATAATGATAACCACGATAGAAATATAAAAAAAGGTTTTAAGGCAAAATTAAGGTGAACTTGCATCGCACAGGTGTTCAAAAAAGAAAGTACAGGTTGATGGGCCCTTTATTGAACCCCGGGATGTGTACTAAAATGATATTAAAGAACCCGGGTTAAAATTTGGGTTGTTTGGGGTGTGTGTGTGTGGGGTGTTTGTGTGTGTGGTGGTGTGTGTGTTTTCCCACGCATGGTCCTGCCCAAAGCAAGCTAAACCCCGCAAATCGCCCTTTTTTCCCCCTCTCGGGGGCATATTCCCATTTTTTGGGAAAATAAAATGTGGTGGGGGGATGTCGACCCCAATCACCGATGTGCAAACTCGTGAAAATTTTTTTTGGGGGGGGGGGGGGGGTTTTTTAATTTTTAAATTTTTTTAACCCCCCCAACCTACCTAGCCTTAAAAAATTTTTTTAAAAAAAAATTTAAAATTTTTTTTAATTCCCCCCCCGGGGGAAAAGGGGGGGGAAGGTTTGGGTAAACCCCCAAAAAAAAATAAAAAAAAATTTTTTTTTATATTTTTTTTTTAAAAAAAAAAAAAATTTATAATAAAAAAAAAAATATATATATAAAAAAAAAATTTTTTTTTTTTATATATATATAATTTTAAAAAAAAAAATTTTTTATAAAAAAAAAAAATAAAAAAAAATTTTTTTTAA
>JACEEZ010000221.1:7500-10000 GCA_016584305.1 Chionoecetes opilio
AAAAATTTTTTTTTTTTTTTTTTTTTATTTTTTTTTTTTTTTTAAAAAAAAGGGGGGGGCCCGGGGGTTTTTTAAAGGGGGGGGGGTTTTTTTAAAACCCGGGGTGGTTGGGGGGGGGGGTTTTTCCCCCCCTTCCCCCCAAAAAAAAATTTTTTTTTTTAAAAATTTTTTTTTGGTTTTTTTTTCAAAAAAATTTTTTTTTAAAAAACCCAAAAAAAAAAAAATTTTTAAAAAAAAAAGGGGTTTTTTTTTAAACCGAAAGGGGACTTTTTTTAAAACCCAAAAAAATTTTTTAAAAAAAAAAAAATTTTTTTTTAAATTTTAAAACCCCCTAAAAAATTCAAAAAAAAAAATTTAAAAAAAAAAAATTTTTTTAAAAAAAAAAAAATTTTTTTTTTTTTTTTTTTAATTTTTTTCCCCCCCCCCTTTTAAAAAATTTTTTTCCCCCCTTTTTTTTCCCCCCCCCTTTTTTAAAAAATTTTTAAAAAAGGGGGAAAATTTTTGGTTTTCCCCCCAAGGGGGAGGTTGGGACTTTTTTTGGAAAAGGGTTTAAAAGGGGGGGGAAAAATTTCCCCCCAAAAAAGGGGGGGAGGGGTTTTTTTTTTGGGGGGGGGGGGGGGGGGTTTTTTTTCCCCCCCGTATAAAGGGGGCCGGAAAGGCAAAAAACGTGCTTAAAAAAGGGGAGGGAGAGAGAGAGAGAGAGAGGAGAGAGTAAGAAAAGAGAGAGGAGAGAGAGAGAGAGAGAGAGAGAGAGAGAGAGAGTACATAGAAACAGACCCACAGACACCGAGTACAATATATTTGGTGGTCTTCCTTAATCTAGGTAAGAGCAGGGTTTCCCAAGTGGTCAATACCAATGTAAAATTTCCAAAGTGGCTCATCGATCCATGCGAGGAACTTCCAGGGGCCCGACAAGTCTGGTGGTCAAAAGTGGCTTGATGAATACGAAAGTAAAAACAAAGATTTATATTTTTTTGTAAAATCTACTATTATTATACCTATGTTTCTATATTGTTTACTTATTAGTCTATTCCTTAAGCTGGATTCCTGGCTGGGAGCTGGAACTGCCTACCGAGTTTAAGGACGCGCTGATGGCTGATGACCCGGCGGGTGGCATGTGGTGGTGTACTGCCTCGCCGAACCCAAAACCTTGCGTTCCTAAAAAATTTCATATTTCTTGCTTACTCATCTTACCAAGATGCCTATTTGTTTGCATAGTAAATAGGCAGTGATTGTTCAACAACAACCGCGTTCATAACTCTAGGGAAAATAAGTCATGTGCTATCACAGAGAGCGGATTTTGGTTTCAGTGATTGAAAGTGTATCCTACCCGATATAACCACTCCAGATATATTTATGAAAGTGACCCCTACCATCGTGTTCATAAACTTTGCTGCATTCATGAGCATAAAAAAATCAGTAAGACTACACTAATTTTAATAATTGAAGGAAAGTAAAGAGTGATAAACTTATTTCTTGCTTTTTTTGCTAAACTCGCTCTAACTCCATAAGTTTTGGTCACATTCATTTTCAAGAACTGTTTCAAAATCCTTATACTTTTCCGCTTCCTGTGGTATGTAGCACGTACCAATAAGGAAAAGAGTATTGGTCAAATGGCTAAAAAGTTAAAACTACTACTGCAAACTGGAAACCAGTGACGGTTGAGCACTTTTTTGTTTGTGTCTATCGGGCCTCCAGCAGGGGAGGACCAGGGCTAGCTTGAGCCCGTCAGAGAGATGCTTTGATGCCCGCAGAGGTGGATTTGCGTTGATCGGTGGCAGCCTAGTGGCGGCAGCGCGGCGGCGCTAGGCTGGGGGGCAAAAAGACGGGAGGCGAGGGGCATGGCTACACTCGCCGTTCCCGGAAGAGAGGAGAGTGTCCGTGCTGCTGGCGTGCGGCACGAGGACTGGCTTGTCCATCCTGACGAGGAGTGCGGGGCACTCAGCAGGATACACTCTCCGTTGGGGGGGGGGGCGCAGCAGGCTGCTACGCGTCGGGGATGAGGGGAAGAGTGGCCATGCGGGGGTTTGCCCGGCCCGCTGCCATGTGGGTTGGCTTTTTTATCCCAGCCAGGAGCTCCGGTAGGCGGTGACTGCTGGCTCCAACTCTGGGGTGAGCACTGAGCATTGCTCCCTAAATAGGAGAGGACTGTTTTTCGGGAGAGCTATCAGAGGCTCCACCCGTCACGGCACCATTTTTGAAACATTTTTAACTTTCTTAGCCATTTTGACCCCCTACTCTTTTCTTATTGGTACATGCTACATACCACAGGAAGCGGAAAAGTATAAGGATTTTGAAACATTTCTTGAAAATTGATGTGACCAAAACTTATGGAGTTTAGAGCGAGTTGAAGCAAAAAAAGCAAGAAATAATGTTTATACACTCTTTTACTTTCCTTCATTATCTTAATATTATGTAGCCCTTACTGTATTTTTTTATGCTCATGATTGCAGCAAAGTATTTGAACACGATGGTAGGCTCAGCTTTCATAATATTATCT
>JACEEZ010000222.1:0-50208 GCA_016584305.1 Chionoecetes opilio
CAGAAAAAAAACAGACCAGAAAAACAAAAAGGAGAAACGACAGCAGAAGACAGACAGAGACAAAAACAGACAGACAGAGAAAACCAGGCGGGTCCAACTCGCTCGCAGGTTGCCAGCCTTTTTTTCTTATGTTCATGGGGACTTCCTCTGATTTGGGGACTTTGAGGCTTCTGAAAAATAATATGTATTTTATCGCTTAAAATAATATTTTTAAATTTAATGAAGGTTAAAAAAGCATGAGGTTAAAGGAACTACCACGTGTAGGCCTCCCCGGCCTCTTGTAGCTTCCTTTTTTTCTTATGTTCTAAACCGACGGCAGAAGTAAAGACACGGACTGAACCAGAGCTAAAAAATATAGACCGTAAAGTTGCCGATTTCGGGTTTTTTTGACGTTCAAAGGTCAAAAATCAATGATTACCATGAGTTTTGAACGATTGTAGAACTTGCATGTATGAATTATGTTATTCGTGCCCTATAGTTATTACTAACACCAAATCTCCGTCAAATCGCAACAAGCGATTAGTAATTTGACAGATAGAGCGGCATCAGCGCTGCTGATAACAAATCTCCCCTCACTCGGTCCTCGACTCCTCGACCTGTCCTCAGGCTCAGAGTGACTCAGACTTGCCACGCCGACTGCACCACGCACGTAACGTGACACCATTGTAAATTCCAGCCTCCAGCCATAGCCTTCAGGTTCCTGTCTTGATACTGTATCGAGCATTTAGCGCACCCCAACGCCTTCCATCACAGGTAAGCAGGAAGCTGAACTTAAAGTTAGATTATTAGATGCTGTGAAGCCTATGAATGCGAAGACCATAGCATTTTTAAAATAATTTCGTTGTAGTTTACACATGCTCAACCACAGCAATTTACTCTATATGTGGTAGTAGTTTACACATGTACAACTTTTTAATCCTCACGAAGGCGTTTATATTATAAAACTATTAAGACGGCGTAAGGGCGCGGTACGTATAAATTATGAGGGATGACCCCAATGGCGTGGTGATGGCCCCTGTGGCTGTGAATGACCTTGCTGTGGACAGGACACCTGACTGGCTGGAAAAATATAATTGGCATTGAAGCTTGGAAGGTGTAATTTTGTTGCATAAATGAACCGAATCGTATGAATCGTAGGAGTTTTAGTGAGTTATGAAATATATACTGGCAGCGTCAGGGGCAGAGACCCAAATTAATAAAAATAATGCACATTTGAAAGAAAGTCCTATAATTTATTAAATATTACTTGAATGACAGTCAAAGGTTATTCAGATTAGGTCAATTTTTTTTGCAAGGAATGTTACTGCTGTATTGTGACTTTAAAAAATCTCTATGACGATTGTGGTGGTGAAAATAAATTGGGTGAGGTAGGCTATCAATTATATGGCAAATATTGTGCCATTTACAGCTGTGTGGAGAGCAGCTATGGATGACCCGGATGATCCTGAGATTCCCCAACCCAGACACACCACCAAAGGCTTCAAAGGGAAAATGAGATACACTCAAAAAATATACCAAGCACTGGGAGTCACTGCCTAATGTAAGGGATGGCTGCAGCCAAGTAAGAAAAGTGATACTAGAGCTTTTGCAAGGCCTGTGACTGTGAAATTAATGCCAAAAAATCGAAATAGATAAGCATGCACAAAGGGGAAACAAAAAAGGGTAATGTTAGGAATGCATCTAAGCACCCTACGATCACATCATTGCCGTCTGTGAGTGCTCCTCTAAGAGGAAAGCAGGTTAAAGAAAGTGAAATAAGGCTGGCTGCATTTTTTTGTGGAACAAAATCTACCCTTAAATGTCATGACACACCTGCCAGAGTTGATAAGGTCAGTATGTAAAGACTCAGATATAGCAAAAAAATTGCAAGTAGCAGAACAAAAACCACAGCAGTGATAAACAATTTTGATTGGTAAGTCTAGTAAGGAGGAGTTGAGGGGATATTATAAAAGAGACAAGTTTTTATTAATAGCTGATGAATCTACAGACAAAGGGTGCACTAAACACTTATGCATAGTTTTTTTCGCACATTGATTGGAAAAAAAAGTTACTGATGCATTCTATGATCTGATTCCAGTTGCAATGCTAGTGCTCAAATTTGTATGATGCTGTATGAAGTCTTTAGTGGATGAAGGGATTCTCTATAAAGACAATATGATTGGTTTTGCCTCAGATGGTGCCAAGCCATGATGGGTGCCATAACTCTTTATCATTCGCCTTAAAGCTGACATACCAGATTTATTTCTAATGAAGTGCATTTGCCACAGCTTCCACTTATGTGCCTCTTATGCATGTGGGAACACTCCCCAAAAGCAGTAGAACAGTTAGCTAGGGATGTATACAATTACTTTATGTCCAGCCCTAAGCGACTGTCTGAACTCAAAGAGTCCAAGAGTTTGTCAGTGTAAAACCACACAAGTTACTTCATCCCAGTCAGACTCGTTGGCTCTCATTGCAAGCAGTAGTGTCTCGTCTCCTGGAACAGTATAATGTCTTGAGCTGTATTTCAAGGTGCAGTTTTTTTCTGACAGGATTTTTAGCAGCTGAGACAAGTTTTGGATAAGCTGAATGACCCAACAAGCAAGCTGTAGCTACTTACAGTTTCTTGAGTTCATATTACCTCTCTTTAATGACCTCAATAAGAGAATGCAGTCTGAAAAACCTCAGATCCATACTCTGCACCACTCTGTAAGCACAGTTTGTAGAACAATTATGGACTGTTACATTAAGAATAAACATTTAAGAAAAACAGCTGTTGAAAATGTGCATTACAGAAGAGATCCATCAAACTTTGTTCCTCTTAATGAAATATATCTGGGTCCTAAAGTGGCTGCAGCAGTTACAAATAACACCCATGGATTGTCAAAACAAATTTGGAAGCTTTTCAGAAGCGTTGCTTGAGAGTGTTCATCAGATAAATATGAAATTTCCCTTCAGAGAATTGATATTAAAAAAATTGAGCTTCATTGATCCCAAAGAAATTAAGTC
The DNA here is from genome assembly GCA_016584305.1 of Chionoecetes opilio. Lineage (NCBI taxonomy): Eukaryota > Metazoa > Arthropoda > Malacostraca > Decapoda > Majidae > Chionoecetes > Chionoecetes opilio. Next base: position 2,989 of record JACEEZ010000222.1, read on the forward strand.
AAGAAATGTGGTCTCCATTGATCCATTGGCTAGTGTATTTCCTGGAATTGTAGGTCCTGACAAAATAAATGACATAGACAGAGAATGGGGAGTACTAAGAAACACCGATCTTGCTGATTCAGAAATCAATGATGTTGAAGGCTTCTGGCAGACAGTTAGAGAAATAAAGAGTGGTGATGAAACCCCCATGTTTCCAAATTTGTCAAGTTTTGTTTCTGGGCTATTGCGTCTTCCTCATTCTAGTGCCACAGCAGAAAGGATATTTTCAGAACTAAACAATTTTAAAACAAAACAAAGAAGCAAACTCTCAACCAGAACTCTAGTTGGACTTCTGCATTCAAAGCGGTATTTGAAAGGCCGGGAATGTTTCAATTTTGCTGTAAATGATAAACTAGTCAACATGATGACTTCAGATATCTACAAATACCATGAACATGATGATTCGAGTGATGATAACATTTAGTATGCATGTAGTTAGTATTTAGTAGTAGTGATGATATTATTTAGTTAGTTATTCTATTCTTTCTTTCTGGCTTAGTACAGTATGTCCAGAATATTAGTTGGATTATTTAAGTTCCCCAAGAAGCTAAGAGCATTAATATTTTAATTTATTTCTGTATCATATTTCTAAGCAATTTAAGGATATGTAGCTATCATCCCCATCAGCCTAAAGTAGAACATTTTATTAAATGTATTTTTTATTAAATGCTCATGAGGCTGTATCCTATTACTGCCTTTTTTGTTTTGCAGTCCTTGTGATTATAATAAAAAAGTGAATTATGCTACTTCATGTGTAATGTAATATATTATGTAAAACAAGGTATGAATTAATATAATTAAATCAACATTAAAATCAACATAGCAATTTTAATTTACATGTGGAGTAGCTATGTAGCATATATTTCAGCATTTTTATAACAAGTATGGAAATATATGAAATGGGGATTTCTGGGGATTTTCCCCCGTGGAAATACAGGGAGGTCCCGAAGATACGAGCAGTTAGGTTCCACCTGGCATACTCGTAAAGCGAAATCTCGTATAGCGAAATACATAACTAATGGTAAAATATAGGTTTGGGTTCCAGGACCCCATAAAAAGACATGTTTTTCAAGCAAAAATAAACTATAGCAAACACAACAAACACACAGCGTCTTATTACCCACACTGTACTACCTATTCTGTAGAAAAAGCATTCTGAAAAAAAAAATAGCACAAAAAAGGTTTGAAATGTAGAGGGAAACGGGGTTGTACAAGACGTTGTACGGTAGGGGACGCCGCGTGATACAAGAGAGGGGTAGGTAGGTAAGGGAAAAGGGGAGGGGGTGCGCAAAAACTTTTCCCACTGCCCACAAACTCGTCTCTGTGACATCATCATACAGCCCAGATGCATATGTGGTAGGGGGCGCATTTTGAACTTGGTAATTTACTCACCCCAGTTTGAATGTCGTAGCATTGGATTTTCGATCTCGTATATTGAAAATAGACCCTAATTTACTCAGCTCGTATCATTGATTTCTCGTATACCGAATGCTCGAATAACGGGACCTCCCTGTATATGAAATGGGGATTTCTGGGGATTTCCCCCCGAAAATATAGGGATTTTTAGACCAGGCTGTCTGGCAACCCTGCGTGCTCGTTGTTGTTGTTGTTTAAGGGCTGCGAGGATCCCTTGGGGAACACTATGAACCCTGGTGAGGTCCTATGATGCGATCACAGGCGCTGTAGTTGACCTGTCTTCCTCAGGAAGGCACAGGTGAGGCGGATGATGGCGTGTTGCCGAGAGGGGGGAACACCAGCCGCCGCCAGCAGGGTGGGCAGGTCAAAGGTGTTGACGTTCAGGGCGATGAGTTGGGTGTGTAGCACCACACGGTGGGAGTGGAAGCGCGGACACTGCAGCAGAAAGTGTTCAATAGTCTCCGGAACATTTATGCACCAGGGGCAGTGGGGGTCAGGGGACAGACGGAGGCGATGCAAGTGAGCTGTGAGTGTCGTGTGCCCCAGGCGGAGGCGGGTGAGAGCGACATCAAGGACACGGGACTTTTTCCTTATCCACGGCTGGGGGGAAGAGTCACTGCGGTAATGGCCCATGGAGGTGATGCGGAGGGCATCGCCGAGCGTTGTTGAGTGTTGTTCCAGACGGAGCGGCAGACCCGGGAGATGAGGCGTTTGGCCGCGGAGAGCGGCAGAGGTAAGGGTGTCATGTTTACATCCGTCAAGGCCAGCCTGGCAGCAGAATCAGCCACCTCGTTGCCTGGGATACCAGCGTGGGAGGGAACCCACTGAAAGGTGATCTCCCACCCCTCGTTGGTAAGGTGGAGAAGGGCCCTCTGGATGGTGTGGACGAGGGACGTAGAGGATCGTGGATGGCGGGAGAGGAGGAGGTGGAGTGAGGAGAGGGAGTCTGTGTAGACCACAGCCTTGCCCTTGGTGTGCCCGGTGTGGAGGTGTATGATGGCCTGGTGGAGGGCATAGAGCTCAGATGTTAAGACATCTGTCTCCGGGGGAAGCCTCCACGTCCTGCAGATGGAGGTGGCAGGATCGTAGATGGCAGCCGCCGTGGAGGGGGGTGAAGGGGAGTGAGAGCAATCTGTGAACAGCTTTATGTGGTGGTGATATAGCGATCTGTCCATCCGCCTGAACAGAGTCGCCGCCAGAATACTGGTAGAGTGCCGAGGGAGGAGGCCTGGAAGGTGCAGGGTAAACCTGGAGGAGGTGTCCAGCCAGGGTGGGAGGGGAGAGTGTGGGCTGGTGGGTTGTGGTGGTGGTGGTGGTAGGCCTAAGATGGTGAGAGCCAGTAGGGCCCTAACAGAAGGGGTTGCCTGGCACCCGGAGACCAAACTGGGGCGTGGTGATCCACACCAGAGCAGCGTAGAGAGCAGCAAGGGGGTGAGATGGGGGCAGGCTCATGAGTTGGTGGTACTGCTGGCATAAAATAACCCTTCTGTAGGTGGACAAGGGGAGGATGCCACTTTCGGCATGCAGGGAGAGAACCGGGGAAGATTTCATGGCCCCCATGGAGATTCGAAGCGCGGCATTCTGAAGAGGATCCAGCTTGGTCAATGTAGTACGGGCAGCCGACCCATAAATGCTGCTGCCGTACATGAGTTGGGTCTGATGGTGGCAAGGTAATATTGGAGGAGGAGATCCGGTTCGCACCCCAACGGACACCGGTAATCCTCTTCATGACATCCAGGCGCTTGTTGCAGGAGGTGCGGAGATATTCCACATGCCCGGCCCAGGAAAGGCGAGGACCGTCCAGCCGCAAGCCCCAGGAAGGTGTGCGTCCTGGAGTAAGGGACCGGCTGGCCGCACAGTTGGAGGGCAGGTGGGGAGGGAAGCCGCTTGAGGGTGAAACACATAAGTGTGCTTTTAGGGGCACTGACCTTCAGACCCCAGGTGGTCACCCAGTCACGAGGGAGATTGCTGCCTCTTGCAGGTGGGTCTGCGCCTGGGCCAACGTTGGGGCCCGGCTGACTACGGTGATATCGTCAGCATAGATGAGGAGGTGGGAGTGGGCGGGAAGGTGGAGGTCGGAGAGGAGGACGTTGAATAAAAGAGGACTTAGGATGGAGCCTTGAGGAACGCCTCTGTGAATGGGACGGGAGGGCGACAGAGAGGCACCCACTGCAACCCGGTACGAGCGACCGCCAAGGAAGTCCTGGACCCAGGCAAGGGTGGCCCCGGTAATGCCCATGCCGGCCAGCTTGTATAGGATACCCTCGTGTGGTGCCGTATCGAAGGCACCCTCCAGGTCAAGGAAGAGTGTAGTCATGACCTGGCGCTGACGGTAGGTGTCGCAAATATGGAACTCAAGCTGGCCCAGCACGTCCATTGTGCCCCTATGGGGTCGAAAGCCGCACTGCTCCTCCCTTAGCAGTCGCTTCTCCTCAAGCCACCAGGAGAGACGTGTGGACACCAGGCGCTCCATCAGCTTCCCAATACAGGAGAGGAGAGCTATGGGCCTGTAGGAAGATGGGAGAGAAGGATCTTTACCCGGCTTGTGGATGGGGATGAGGACAGAGGGCTTCCCAAAACAGGTGGGGTAATTTCCTGTCTCCCAGCTGGCATTGTAAATGCGTAAGAGGCATTCCTGTAGGGGAGGGGAGAGGTGGGTGAGGAAATCGTAAGGGATGTGGTCGTGTCCCGCTGCCTTGCCAGTACGCAGTGTGGACAGGGCCGCATCCAGTTCCCGCCGGTCGTAAGGCTGGGTTAGCTCAGGAAGACCAGGGGAGGCGATGGAGGTAGAGGTGGCTTGGTGGAGGTCCGCAGGAGGATGGAGAGTAGGGGGAAGCCCAATCTTCTGGTGGTAGTGGCGAGCCAGAGCCTCTGCCTTCTCGGGGTCATCCAATAGAGACTGGGCACCATCCGTCAGAGGGATGGGGTGATGCGCCTTCCTGCCCTCCATAGAGTGCAGGAAGTCCCAGGTTCTCTTGGTGGAGGAAGAGAAGGAGAGGGAGGAGCAGTGGGAACCCAGGCACTCTCTGGGCCTTGAGGATGTCTTGGCGCTGAAGGCGTTGAGACGGCGGAGTCTTAGTTAGTGCCTGCCAGTATCGTGGGTGTCCTCCGCCACTGGTTCCCAGGCCCGACGGCGGGCCAGTACTGCCCGGGCACAGTCGTCATTCCACCATGGCTTCCAGGGCGACGGGGTGTGCGACGCGTGGCAAGGTGAAAGGCAGCCGCACCGCCGTCTCCAGCGTCTGATGGAAGGAAGACGCGGCAGTCTCCCAAGGGTAGAGTGGAGATATCCGGGAGGGCTGGAGGGCCTCCCTGTAACGCGGCCACTCGGAGGATCTTATCTCCAGCGGGGCAGGCAGCCAGGATGGGGCTTCGGGTGAGCCTGTGGGACAGAGGCCAGCACAGGAAGGTGGTCACTCCCCATGTAAGGCCCAGTAGAGAAGGTGGAGATGGTGAAGGCGGGTCACAATAAACAGGTCCAGGACCGAGGGAAGCACAGTGTGAGGGTGGAACCTGGTGGCCAGATGGTGATGGTGGTGGTGGTGATTGATGGTGGTGTGCGTTAAGTCCCCCATGATGATCACCGGGGGAGGGAGAGAGGCGATATAGTGTTCGATCTCCTGTGAAGTGGCGCACCACCCGGGTTGTATATTACTGCCACGGTGAGCCAACCTCTCCGGAGGCTAACCCTGGCAGCAACGATCTCCAGGCGCCCACCCGGCCACTGGGGAAGGGAAGCGGGGGAGTGGAGCCAGCACGTCTTGGAGGGCAAGGAGGACCTCCACCAGGCCCTGTTGGCGGTCTTGCCTGAGGATAGAGTAGCCCGAAGGTTGAGCGCGAGGTGAGGGGGGAGCCAGGTCTCGCACAACCCGACACTGTAGGAAGTGAGTCCCGCAGGTAGGTTTGCAGTTCAGATGATTTCCGGAGGAGAGACCTGGATCCAGAGGAGGAAGGTGAGGGCCATATCTATTCAAATAGGGAGGAGATGAGCATGGAGAGGGGGGCCAAGATAGGTGAGAATGGCTGGCACAGGTGTGCCCTTCTGGTAGAGGTGGTAACCTTCCAGAGGAGGGTGAAAAGAGAGGAGATTACTGTATCCACGGAGGAGGCGGAAGAAGCTGGTGCGCAGTTGAGTGATCAGGATGCCAGGGCGGGGGGGAGGCCTGGGGACATAACGGGGGACGGGATCAAAGGAGCGGCATGGCGAAAGGCACGTCCTGGTCCTCCCACGGTGGGTGGCGAACCGTGCGGCCGGTGCACTTCAGCCTCGATGGTGGAGTGGGTGAATTCAGACTCGAGATCTGGGGGGGTGGGTGTAGACGGAGGGGCCTGATATCCCGGCGGTCGACGAGGTTGACGCAGGCGGATGCGACGGCGCACAGGAGGAGGGAGTGCTGCCGGGTTCAGGGTCGACGACGGGAGCCTGAGGCAAGGAGGCATCATCTTCCGGGCCTCCTGCAGTGGGCCGTTACCTATTCCCTGTGGCGATGGCGGAATACGACATCACCTGAGTGGACCGCCGTAGCTGGGGGTAGAGTAGGTGCAGCTGGTGCAGGCTTGGTTGGTGATGGTGTGGCCTGCGGAGGGCCGGAAGGCTAGGCAGGTCGAGGTCCCTCAGCTGCGTGTTGATGGCGGCAGGGCCGTCCCTCCCGCGCCAAAGTCAGCATAGAGCGCTCACTGAGCCGGCAGTTGAAAGTGCAGTGCGCAGACCTGGGCCCATGTGGTTCCCCCGCACTGGAAACAGCGAAAGGGCCTGGTGCAGGTGATGTCGTCTCGCCTGCATGGGTGAGGCCCACTGCACCTGGAGCATCGCACCGGGAGACCTGCAGGTGTTGAGGGAGTGGCCGATCCGATGGCACCAGAGCAGCGGAGCAGAGGGAGGAGTAGGGGCGTGCCCAGTACACCAACTGGGAGATGGACACCTTTGTGGGAAGGGTCCCACTCACCTTTAGGCGGAGCACTTTCAGTGGTGTACCTGGCAGATTGTGGGCCGGGATCCAGGTGATCTCGACCACCTCGCCACCATCGAAGGATCGAAAGTCCCTCCGGACCAAAGTGATGTCAGTTGGTCACCAGGGGCCCCACCCTGGCGTAATGGTAGTCAGGGCCTTTCACGCTCAGCCCTGCGGCAGGTGACCTCCCATTCCCCAGGGTAAAGGAGGCCTGCCCCAGTTCAGGTACCTTGGGTGTTGTGCTCCCAGATCACAACAATAAGGGCACAGCCGTTTCCCAGGCGCGGGTTTCCCCTCGAGGACATACTTGCCGAGGTCGAGAGGTGGAGAGCATGGGAGACCGGCACGGATTAGCAAAGACCCTTGCACCCGACGCAGCTTGAGGAGGTAGGACGCCTGGACATATGCAACCTGAGAGGACAGGGTGTCGGAGTCGGTGCGAGGGGCCTTATCAGGACCTTCCTGCGAGGGAGAAGGCGCCCGTTGCCCTCTTGCTGGCGGAGGGAAGGGGAGGACAGGAGGCTTCATCCTCCTGGAATCCATAGGGCGAATTTGGTGAGAGAAGCCGTAAGAACCCGGGTTCTTAGGGTTTTTCTCTTTTTCGTCCCTCCCCCGAACGGCTGACGGGGTGTTCGGGGCTGCCCGCTCGGGCTCACAGGAAACGAAAAAAAAAAAAACACACTACGGAGGTACCGTCAATGAAAGCCATTAAAAAGTTACGAAACTGGACACGAATTGGAAGGGTCACAACACATATTTTCACTTAATTTTTTTTTTGCCCCAAAAAACCAAGGATATAATAGGGCAAGTAAAAGGCGGGCCCCTACGGACATATAGGGGGGTGGCTGGGCCGAGTTTCCACATTAGGACTTTTTTTTTTATAACTGCTGCCCCTTTTAACAAGGGCAGGAAAATGAGGGATTTCATTAAGGGCCCATCATCGCCCCCAGTGCCCGGGTTTTTCCGTTTTTGGTGGTTGGGTTTTATTTTTTTGTTGGAAGATGGGGGGCTTTTTTTTATTCTTGGCTATTTTTGGGCTTAAAATAATCCTTCCGCAATTAATTACTGTAGGGGAAAGGGGGACTCAACAAATTTTTTTCTAAATTTTATTTTTTAGATTTTAAAAAACTGAAAAAATTTGCAGCTAAATAGCTATTGGAGGAGCTAGAAAGAGGATCACTTTACCCCTATCATAAAAGAGTTAAAGTTTTAAAAATTTAAAGACATATATTTAAAAAATTTTTCGCTTTTTATAAGGCTGTCAAGGGTTGTACCGGAGGGATTTATTTCCTTTGTGGGGGAAAATCCCCCAGTACAAAAAGGGCAGCTAAAAGACCTTAGTCCAAGACCAAACAGACTGGGCCAGCCCCACACGTACAAAGGCCTAATAGGGAACAATTTGCCTTTTCATCTTTTAATTTAAGTCTAAAATTTAAGTCTGATTAAAAATTATTTTTAAATTGACCCAAAGTGAACTAAAATTTTGTTTCCCCATATCAAAAAGCAGTTGCATAGTTTAGATTAAAGATATTTGAAGTGACTTTAGTTTTTATTTTTTAATTTTTAAAATTATTTTTCCTTTTAATTTTTTCTTTTGATTCTTTTTATTATTTTTTTTTTTGCTTGTTTTCAGAAAAAATTTTAATTTTTAGTTATATTGCATAGAACATTGATTAATTTTTGATAGTAAAACCCAAATTTTCAGGGAAAAAAAGATATTTATTAAATTTTATTTACCCCCCCTCTCACCCTTCTTCGAGTTTCCTCCTTCATTTTCGGGGATAACATTTCATGAAACCCGGGCACATACTACAAACTAGCCTGGTTACTATTGAGTTTTAAACCCCTTGCCAAAAAGGAAAATAGAGACAGACGCTTTAGATGTTTGTTTACATACAAATAGTCATTTTCAATTTTTCACCCCAAAATTTTTTACCGATATTTGCCCACCTTTAGAAAAACGGAAAAATTACAAAAAAAGAAAAAATAATATAAAAAGTAGTTATTAAATGTGATGCCTTTTTAGAAGTTTTAAAGGGCAAGAAAAATAAAACAGAAGCAAAAAATCCAGCTAAAACTAAAAAAAAAAATTTTTTAAAAACTAGAATTAAGCAAAAATGACCAGTGTAAAAACGATTGGGTCAAAATTGAAACCAAAGTAGCCGAAAACACGATTAACTTTAATTCAAACAAAACAATTTCCAAACTAGTTTCTAATTTTGTATTTCCTATACAGAAACACTTTCCCCCATAACCTAATCCACTTAAGTCCCCCAAACCGAAGTTTAGGTATATAACCCTGTGCCCCTGTGTATTTTCCTAAAAATTTTTGTGTATAACGGAACCCTCGTTTTTTACGACCAATTTAGATAACAAATAGGCTTAAATCTTTTCTGCCAGTCGGTAATGCGGCTTTTACCGAATAATTTCAGTTATGCGTTTTAGGGTCGATTTTTTTTAATTCCCGTTTTTCGGTAGTTTTTGTATGGTGCATGTTTTAAGTATACGAACTTTCGTCAGAGTACGGACAAATTTCATGATACACGGAATTAGCGGAAATAGGGAATTTCACCTCATAAAACGACCAAGTTAATGCAAAAGTTCGGATCACTCGGATAATTATAATCCCGCTCCTTTCCCCAATTTTTCGAAAAGCGAGGGTTTTTATGTACATCTTTTGACACCATTAATTAGTAGTAAACATAAGAATCAGGTACACCAAAAAAAATCCCCTTAACCCTTTTTTTCAAAACATTAATTTAACCAAAATATCAAAAAATACAACATAAAATTTTAAAAATATTTTATATATAAATAATATAAAAATTTTATATAAAATATATAATTATATATAATATATATTAAATATAGGGTAAATCTTAAGAAAAGGGCCCACCCCCATTTTCTTCTTCTTTTATAGAAACAAGTTGGGGACTGGTTTCGGGTTTTGGGGTGGGGAGACACACAAAAGGGAAAAATGGCCCCCTAAAAAAAAAAAACCCATAAATGGGGAAAAATTTCCCCTATTTCATAGACTTTATCGGGCCATTTTTCCCTTATATGTTGCTCCCCCCCCCAAAAAATCGGTTTCCACCTTGTCCCCAAGTTTTTGGCTATAAGAAAAAGAAGAAGATAGGGGGTTTTGAGCCTTTTTTCTAAAGAGAAAAAAACCCTTACGACCAAACCAGCACCCCCCCCGGCCTCGGGCTGTCACTAACCAAACCCTAACCAAAACCTACCAGACCTGCCTAACCAAAACCCTACTGGATTTAGTTTTTCCAAAAACCCTAAAATTTTAATATCGGCCTTAGGCAAATAAGGACGGCACTCTTAAAACTAAAAGATGTGTTAAGGACAGTAAGTATAACACATAGACCAACTTTTGGGGTAGTTACCGTGGGACCCCTTTTTTTAAGATTTCCCTCAACGAAAAGCATCTTCCACAATACTACAGCACCTTACCTACACAAAAATTTTGTTCAGTCCTCAACAGTAAGGCAGCATATTAAAGATATCTTGCAATGTTTTTGGGGAAATTCGGAGGATGGTAAAGGGGGTTTATGGTACTCTCGTCCCCGGCGGCGAGAGTTCCAAATTTCCTTTTCCCAAAAATGTGAGAGTTTCCTAAAACCCAAAAAATTGGGCATAAGAATCAGCGAAAGCTTTCCGGTCTGTTTTTAAATAATATAGTAAAATTAGAAAAAAACGGTTTTGTTAATTTTAAAAAGACCGGAAAGTTTTTCCCCAGACACGTTCCCCTATCCCCATGTCATTCCTTTTTGCTCTATTAGGGGTCCATAGTTAAGCCCCTGTACAAAAATGTACAAATGGGGCTAATTTGTCCATATTATCCGAAATTCAGCAAAAACTAACGTCGTGCTAGGGATATCGTCCCTGATAAGACTGATTTCTTTCCCTGTTTTAAATTTGTCCTGTGGGTCTTTAACCCTTTGATTTCTTTTTTCGTGGTTTTAAGGGTTTTCCCCAGTTTCGAATGTACATCTATGTGATGTGTTCTTTTATTGAAATTTACAGTATTTCTACGCGATACCATTTTGAGAATTCTCCCCCGTCCCGCCTATTTTTGTTATTTTGACTCAGGGGCACCAAGCGGCAAGAACCCGTGGAAAGCGACCCCTGGCTCTGCTTCCCAGTTTCTTCCGGGCGACCGGGGCCCAAACGTAAGAAGCCGGCTTTTTAAAAAAGGCCCGCCATAAAGAAAACGCAAGTGCAAAAAGCCGGTTTTTAAAGGCTTTCTTCCCCAAAATTTGCCTCATGTCTGGCTCGGTCCCCGGTGACGTGCAGACAGGGGCGGCGGCAGAGGGAAACACAGACGAGGAGCGGCTGTAACATACCCAGCGATGGGGGTAGGCCCACAACGGTCAAGCACAAGGGCTGGCAGGGCGAAGCCCCAGCAGTCCCAGAGCAGCTAAAGCGACCCAAGGCGAGCTTTACACTGTATGAGAGCGGAGCGGAGCCGGTGAACCTACACCACGGTGCCCGGGCTGTCCCTGCGTGCTCGTGTGCCCCTTTCCCCACAGCCACCAAAGAGGCCGACCCATAACAAAAACGTCGACAATATTTTACGGACACCCCGGCAGCCGTGGGTAGGTTCCCCCGGCTCTCGCCCCGCTCTCATCACGGGGAACAGTCGCCCTTTGGGTCGTTGAGCTGCTTGCCTGCTGGATTCCCCCAGCCACCCCTTGTGCTTGCCTTTGGGGGCCTCCCACCATCGCTGGGTAGTGGACAGCCTGCTTCGTCTGGTTTTCCGTCTGCCGCCGCCAGTCGACACTCACCGGGACCGAGCCACCCAGGGTGCCCAGGGGGATAAAGCCCCTTCCTCCCTTCCTCCGCCAAAAGAGGGCAGGGCGCCCCCCCTCGCGGGAAAGGCCCTGAAAAGGGCCCCCCTCGCACGCTCGACCCTGTCCTCTCGGGTTTGATATGCCGGCTCCTACCCCTCAGAGCTGCGCGGGTGAAAGGGGTTTTTTGCTAATCCGTGCCGGTCTCCCATGTCTCCACCTCTCGAACCCCCCAAGTATGTCTCGAGGGGAAAAAACCCCCGCCCGGGGAAAAAGGCTGTCCCTGTTTTGTGATCTGGGAGCACAACTCCCCCCCAAAGGTACCGAAATGGGGCAGGCCCCCTTTACCCTGGGGGGAAAGGAGGTCACCGCCGCAGGGGGGCGTGAAGGCCCTGACTACCCTTACGCCAGGGGGGGGCCCCTGGATGATCAAGACACACTGAGGTCCGGGGACTTTCGATCCTTTGATGGAGGCGAGGTGGTCGGATCCCCCCCGGATCCCGGCCACAATCTGCCCCGGACACCACTGGAAAAATGGCCCGCCCAAAAGGGGGGGGACCCTTCCCACAAAGGGTCCATCTCCCCTTGGTTATGGGCACGCCCCACCCCCCCTTGCCCTGCTCTGGGTGCCACGGTCGGCCACTCCCCCAACACCTGCAGGTCTCCGGTGCGAGTCCAGGGGCAGCGGGCCCACCCCCGCAGGCAAAAACATCACCTGCACCCCGGCCCTTTCGTGTTTTCCCGTGCGGGGGCCACAGGGGGCCCCGGTCTGCGCACTGAAACTTTTAAAAAGCCGGCTCGCAGCTCTTGCTGACTTGGCGCGGGAGGGGGCGCCCCTGCACCCATCAACCCAGCTGAGGGGCCTCGACCTGCTACCTTCCGGCCTCCCAGGCCAAACCATCACCAAACCAAACCCACCAGCTGCACCCACTCTACCCCCCCGCTACGGCGGCCACCCAGGGAGTCGTATTCCGCCCTCGCCAAGGGATAGGTACGGGCCCGCCCCAGGGGGGCCCCGGGAAAATGATGCCTCCTTGCCTTTAGGCCCCCCCTCGCGACCCGCACCCCGGGGCCCCTCCTCCTCCTTTTGCCCGCGCATCCGCCTGCGTTTAAACCTCGTCGACCCCCGGATTCAGGGCCCCTCCGTTACACCCACCCCCCAGATCTCATCGAATTTACCCCCTCCACCATCGAGGTTTAAGTGCACCGGCCCCCCACGGTTCGCCACCCCACCGTAGGGAGGAACCAGGACGGGGTTTGCCCCTGCCGCCCTTTGATCCCGTCCCCCCTTATGTCCCCCAAAGGGCCCCCCCGCCCCGCCCGGCATCCGATCCCAACTGCAGCACCAGCTTCTTCCGCCTCCCCCGGGGTACGTAATCTCCCCTCTTTTTACCCCCCTCTGGAAGGGTTTCCACCTCTACCAGAAGGGGGACACCGTGCCCGCCATTTTTCACCTATCTGTGGCCCACCCCCCCAGCCATCTCCTCCCTTTTGAATAGGATATGGCCCCCCACCTTCCTCCCTGGAATGCCAGGTTCCCTCCGGAAATCATCTGAATGCAAAAATACCTGCGGGACTCCTTCCTTCAGTGGGCGGGTTTGCGAGACCTGGCTCCCCCCCACCTCGCGTCAACCTTCCCGGGGTCTCTACTCAGGCAAAACCCCCAAAAGGGCCGTGGGAGGTTCCTCCTTGCCCTCCGAGACGGTGCTCCACTCCCCGCTTCCCCTTCCCCAGTGGGCCGGGGGGGCGCCTGGAGTCGTTGTGCAGGGTTAGCCTCCGGGAGGTTGGCTCACCGTGGCAGAATATACAAAACCCCCTGGTGCCGCCACTTCAAGGAGATCGAACACATATGGCCTTCTCCCCCCCCCGGTGATCATCATGGGGGACTTTTAACGCCCACCACAAAAGCGGGGGCCTGACCCGCCTCCCCCAAAGGAAAACCCCTTCAGGAAAAACATTATTTAGGATATGTTTTTTCCTCCTCACCTTCCTTGCTGAGCCCCCTGGGTTGGCCCCCCCCAGGTTTTTACCCCCACACTGGGGTCCCCCGGTCCTGGGCCCGTTCATTGGGGACCCGGCCTTCACCACCCCACCTTTCTACTGGGCCCTTTCATGGGGAGTGACCCCCTTCCCGTGCTTGGCCTCGCCCCAGGCTCACCCGAAGCCCCCCTGGCTGCCTGCCCGCTGGAGAAAAAGACCCCCGAGTGGCCCGTTAAGGGAGGGGGCCCCCAGCCCCCACCGGATATCTCCCCTTTCCCTTTGGGGGACCCGCGCTTCCTTCCATCGACGCTGGAGACGGCGGGGGCGCTGCCTTTCACCTTGCCACGCGTCGCAAACCCGTCGCCCCGGGGAAACCCCTGGGGGAAAAAACGTGTGCCCGGGCAGTATGGGCCCCCCGTCGGCTGGAAACCCGGGCGGAGGACACCCACGATCTGGAAGGGGCCCAACTACCCCCCCCGTCTCAACGCCTTCAGCGCCAAAAACCATCCCCCAAGCCCAGGGAGTGCTGGGGTTCCCATGTCCCCCCTCTCCTTTCTTCCCCACAAGAGAACCTGGGATTCCCGACTCTATGGAGGGCAGGGGGCGCATCACCCCCCATCCCCTGACGGGGTGCCATCTTATTGGATGACCCAGAAGGCAGGGCTCTGGCTCGCCACTACCCCAGAAAATGGGCTTCCCCCTACCTCCATCCTCCTGCGGACCTCCCCAAACCACCTTACCTCCATTGCCCCCCTGGTCTTCCCGAGCAACCCAGCCTTACGCCCCCGGGGAAAGGGGGCAGCCCTGTCCCACTGGACTGGCAAGGGAGCGGGACACGACCACATCCCTTCGTTTCCCCACTACCCTCCCCTCCCCCTAAAGGAATGCCTCTTACGCATTTACAATGCCAGTGGGAGACAGGGAAAATTTCCCCCCCTGTTGAAGCCCCCTTTTCATCATCCCATCCCCAAGCCGGGTAAAAATCCCTTTTTCCCCCTTCCCTACGGGCCCCCAGCTCTCCCCTCCTGTATGGGGGAAATGATGGGGCGCCCGGGGTTCCACACGTCTTCGGTGGCTTGGGGGGAAGGACTGCTAAGGGGGAGCAGGCGGCTTTTGACCCCATAGGGGCACAATACGGCTGGCCACTTGAGTTCCAATTTTTCGAACCTACCCCCAGGGCCCGGTCAGACTAAAATCTTCCTTGACCTGGAGGGTGCCCCGATAGGCACCACACGGGGACCCAAAAGTGGCCCGGGATGGGCATACCGGGGGGACCCTTCCTGGGTCCCCGGGCTTCCTTGGCGGTCGCTCGTACCGGTTGCAGTGGGTGCCTCTCTGTCGCCCTCCCGTCCCATTCCAAAAGGTTTTTCCCGGCCCATCCAAGTCCTCTTTTATTCAACGCCTCCTTCTGACCTCCCCTTTCCCCCCCATCCCCCCTCCCCCTATGGACAATCACCGTATCAGCCGGGCCCAAAAGTTGGCCCAGGGCAGACCCACCGAAGAGGCAGCAATCTCCCTCGGGGATGGGTGACCACCTGGGGTCTGAAGGGCAGTGCCCCCAAAAGCACACTAGGTTTCACCTCAAAACGGCTTCCCCCCCACCTGCCCTCCAAAATGTCGGCCAGCCCGGTCCCCCCAGGACGACACTTCCGGGGGGGCGGGTGGACGGTCCTCCCCCTCCCCGGCGGGCTGTGGAATATTCCGACCCCTGCAACAAGCGCCTGGATGCAGAAAAGGGGTTTCCGGTGTCCGTTTGGGGGGCGAACCGGGGTCTCCTACTCCAAATTACTTGCCACCTCAAGACCCAAACCCCTGACGGCAGAATTTATGGGGGCGGCCCCGTACTACCTTGACCCCAAGGGGATCCTCTTCAAAGCGCGCTTTGAAACCCATGGGGGGCCCGAAATCTTCCCCGGTTCTCTCCCTGCATGCCGAAATGGGCATCCCCTTTTCCCCCTACAGAAGGGTTTTTTTATGCAAGCATACCCCCAACTCTGAGCCTGCCCCACTCCCCCCCTTTTTTTACGCGGCTCTGGTGTGGCACCACGCCCCAGTTTGGTCTCCGGGTGCCAGGCAACCCCTTCTGGTTAGGGCCCTACTGGGTTCACCCTCTTAGGGCCCACCACCACCACCACCAAAACCCCCCAGCCCCCCCTCCCTCCCACCCCGGGTGGACACCTCCTCCAGGTTTACCCTGCACCTTCCAGGCCGCCTCCCTCGGCACTCTACCAGTATTCTGGCGGCGACTCTGTTCAGGGCGGATGGACAGATCGCTATATCACCACCACATATAAAGCTGTTCAAGATGGCTCTCAACTCCCCTTCACCCCCTCCACGGCGGCTTCCAGCTCCGATCCGCCACCTCCATCTTGCAGGTGCGTGGAGCTTCCCCGGAGACAGATGTCTTAACATCTGAGCTCTATGCCCCTCCACCAGGCAATAATTACACCCACACCGGGCACACCAAAGGCAAGGCTAGTCGGTCTACACAGGACTCCCTCTCCTCCTCTCCGCCATCCACGATCCTTCTACGCCCTCGTCCACCCATCCAGAGGGCCCTTCTACAACTTACAACGACTGGGGGGGGAGATCACCTTTCAGTGGGTTCCCTCCCACCGCTAGTTATCCCAGGCAACGAGGTGGCTGATTTGATGCCAGGCTGGCCCCTTGACAGATGTAAACATGACACCCTTACCTCTGCCGCTGCCGCGGCCAAACGCATTCATTCCCCGGGTCTGCCCGCTCCGCCTGAACAAACACGCCGGCGAGCCCTCCGCATCACCTCCCAGGGCCATTACGCAGTGGACTCAGTCCACCCAGCCATGGATAAGGAAAAAGTCCCGTTGTCCTTATTCGCTCTCACCCGCCTCCTGCCCTGGGGCACACGACACTCACAGCTCACTTGCATCGCCTCCGTCTGTCCCCTGAGCCCCACTGCCCCTGGTGCATAAAATGTTCCGGAGCATCTATTGAACACTTTCGGCCTGCAGTGTCCCGCGCTCCACTCCACCGTGTGGTGCTACACACCCAACTCATCGCCCTGAACGTCAACAACCTTGACCTGACCCACCCTGCTGTCGGCGGATGGTGTTACCCCCCCCTCTCGGCAAACACGCCGTCATCGCCTTACCTGGCCTTCCTGAGGAAGACAGGTCAACTACAAGGCGCCTGTGATCGCATAGACTATAGGACCTCACCAGGGATCATGTGTTCCCCAAGGGATCCTCGCAGCTAAACAACAACAACTGAACTTGACAAAAGTTACAATTCGAACGATGACGACGTAGTTATCATCGAAGACAACACAATACCTAACGAAGTGAGTACTATCATACAACTCCCACACCTTTATTAACAAAAAAGGGGCGCGTAGTTAACCTTTGTGTCACCTTAATAGGGGGCTATTAAGGGTTATGTAAAGACGTGTTGTTAGCTCCAGATTTCAGGGTTGTTTGGTGGAGTTCTGTGGGAAATAATTGTTATTTTGTGGGATTTTTTGGTGGTTCTGGTGGGATTTGTGATGGGGGTTTGAATTTTCCCGAATGATTTTTGTGGACAAAGTTTTTATCTGTGTTAATTTTTTATGTTATTATTTACACAGGACCAGAAGGGGAGAGGAGTCAGGATAAAATCTAGTTTTGCCCATACTCTCCCCCTCTACCCCAACAAGCTTGGGGACCTGGGGGGGAATGCGGGGTTGTTCGGGTGGGGAGCAAATTAATGCGTGAAACAGTAAACTTGGGAGTTTAATTTATACCCTAGTTCTAGGGTATTTCAAGATCTAGGGTATTTGCATAGTTTCACCCAACCAACGATTTTCTGTTCGCCTTATGTTTTCTGGTGTTTGTTTTATGTGTGTTGAATGAATTGCCAAAACGTTTCTGTTGCAATTTTTTTTCTATTAGGTAGTAGATAGGTTAGTTTGTTTTTTGTTTTTTTTAGTCAGGTAAAGGTTAGGTATAGTTAGGTTAGTATGGAGTTAGGTTAGGTTATGGGTTAGGTATAGGTATAGGTATAGGATTAGGTTAGGTATAGGTGTGATGCAGGGGTTTTCGAGTCTGTTCCGACACCTTTGGGTTGAAGATATTATATTGGTTAGAATTCTTCATGACTAAATAAAATCATTCGTCACAACTCGAATTGAGGATGAAACTCAGGTTGTAAGGGGAAATGCTGCAACCAGTTCCAGGCGAGTAGTTCTATGGTGTCCTCCCCTGAAACACGATTTACTATATGAGAATATTGGTAGTCTGGGTCGGATACTTAGTATTTTTACACCGCCGATGAGGCTTGAAAACTCTTTTGGAGACTTGGGGAATAGTTCCTAACAAGGGAATAATCACCTGGGGGTTGCAATAAACACAAGATAGCTATATGTTAAACATCATCCGGTTTATTCACAATGAAATATTATTCTCTTGTTGAGATCCTAGATACATGTATGAATCTAATTTTTGGCGCAGGAAAAGCTCTACGGAGCATAACCTAACTCACTGATTTTTTTGTCCTTAGGACCCTACCATCTATGCCCCGTATCAAACTGTAGCACTATAGGTATACATGGAATATTTATATAGGATGAGAAAAATGTGAGAGAAGGGTTGGTTGTGGTGTTTCACTGTGATTATGGGCTTGGCTTATTTTCCGCAGACCTCGCCGGAGCCTTTGATGAAAGGAGGGGGAGAACGACTCATTTTAATACAACACTTAAGAGGACAGGCCAGGCCTCCTATGCGTTAATGAAACCTAAAACAACTGTACCTATATATAGATATATAGATAGATATATTATAACAAGGGAGGGGGCGTGGGGGGGAAATGGGAAATAGGGGCGAGCGGGGTACCGAATATATATCTTACTTGAAAGGAGGTGGGGAGACGACTAAAACTCCTCGTGGTAACCAAGGCGAGGTGGGATGAGTAGCTGGGGAAAAAAAGAAATGTTTTCGAATACATTGAAAGGCTTCCACTGAAGCGGAAGTATAAGACCTCGAAATGACTCAATTTAGCTAAACGAAGCAAAGTAGCATATGAAAAATGGCTGCATATAATGCAGTTTCTTTTACTTTGATATAGAGAATTTAATACATTTATTCTAATATTCGGGGAGAGGTGTTCCTCCATTTTTGTTCAGCTACGAAACGTGTTTTCCAGGCGGACGAGGTATCGGAGTCGGAATAGAAATTTGGTCGACTTTCAATTTAGCCGAATAACTTACTAACCCACCCATTATGAACGTGATCTGTCACTATTGTGTCTATTGAAGGACATTAAGAATCTAATGAGTGTTCCTTGATTGTCAGGAGGGTAAGGGGAGGATGAAAAGTTTTGATCTACCAGTTATCGAGGCGCGAAATAAATGTGCCCACACATCTGGACTCGTGTCGGGGTTATGGGGGGTAGTGGGTGGGGGGGGGGAGATAGAAGTGGGAGAAAGAAAGAAAAATGATAGAAAGAAAAAATATACGAGGAACAGAAAAGATTTGATTGAACCTAGTATAATAAGAATAACATGGTCCTCAATATGCTGGGCCTAGGCGACAAACTTGCTACAGACACAAACATATGGTTCTTGAAACCATTTTCCTTCTTACAAGATACAAACCGGGAATCGTAATGATGTAGGAATTTCCATCCTGTCTCTCCGAATTTCCCAGCATTACATAGGTAAAGGTTAGGATTAAGGCGGGGCGTCACACTAGCACTTTTTCCGTTTCCTAAAGTTAGACGATCTCCGTTGTTTTTTTCTTGCTCTGACTTAGTTAGTCCGTCGAAACCGTCGCTCGTGATCGTCTTTGTATAGAGTTGAACGCAACTTTCTTTAGTCAAATCAAAATCAATAGTGATTACTTTAAAGATATTCGATATAAATCAGAAGTTTTTGCAAATTAGAATTCAATACGTTTAAAAAGTATTAAAATATTCAAGTGAATATTGTACAGGTAGATACATTTTAAAAGCCGGTTCTATATAACAGCCAACAGTCTCAAGAGCATGATCATTGGAAAAGATTTACACAAAAGAGTCAAACTCAACCGAACACACCCTGACACACAGTGGTGTTAAGAATTATGAATGTTTAGAGTGTGGGAAAGATTGCTAGAAAGAGTCAGCTCACCAAACACACCTGACACACATGGTGTTAAGAATCATGAATGCCTAGAGTGTGGGAAAAGATTACTACAAATAGTGACCTCACCACACACAACCTGACACACAGTGGATGTAAGAAGATGAATGTTTAGAGTGTGGGCAAAAGATTTGCTACAATGGGTCACCTCAACCACACACACCCTGACACACAGGTTGTGTTGAAATTATGAAGTTTAGAGTGTGGGAAAAGATTTACTTCCAAAGAGTGGACCTCACAAGACACATCCATGACACACAGTGGTAGTTAAGAACCATGAATGTTCTAGAGTGTGGTGCAAAAAAGGTTTTATACCCGTTTCTGAACTCACCAGGACACACCCTGACACACAGTGGTGATAAGAATTATGAATATTATTTTTTTTTTTGAGGTGGGAAAAAGATTACACAAAGGTCCAACTCACCGAACACCACCCTGACACCCAGTTGTTGTTCAAGAAGCCAAGAATGTTAGAGTGGGGAAAAGATTTCCTAGAAAGATTGACATCACCATACACACCCTAACACACAGTGGTGTTAAGAATTATGAAGTTTAGAGTGTGGGGAAAAGATTTGCTACAATGGTGTCACCTCACCCACACACACCCTGACACACAGTGGTGTTAAGAATATGAATGATTTAGAGTGTGGGGAAAAGGATTGCTACAATGTGGGTTTTTCCCCCACCACCTCACCCATACACACCTGACAAACAGTGGTGTTAAGAATTAGAAGTTTAGAGGTGGGGAAAAGATTTGCTACAATGGGTCACCTCACCAACACACACCTGACACAAGGGGTGTAAGAATTATGAAGTTTAGACGTGTGGGGGACAAGATTTTGCTAGAAAGAGGTCAGGCTCACCACACACACCCTGACACACAGACACTTGGTGTTAAGCATCATGAAATGCTAGAGTGTGGGAAAAGATTTACTACAACGAGTGACCTCACGATCACACACCCTGGAACACAGTGGTGTTAGAAATTATGAATGTTTAGAGTGGGGGAAAAGATTGCTACAATGGGTCAAACCTCATCCATACACACCTGACACACAGTGGTGTTAAGAATATGAATTGTTTAGAGTGTGGGAAAAGAATTTTAATACAAGGGGTCACCTCACCACACCACACCCTGACACACAGTGGTGTCAAGATATGAATGTTTAGAGGTGGGAAAAGATTTACTACAAAGAGTGGACCTCACCAGACACACCCGACCACACATTGGTGTTAAGGAAAACCATGAATGCTAGAGTTGGGAAAAGGTTTTATCCCCATTCTGAACTCACCAGGAAATCACCCTGACAACACAGTGGTGTTAAGATCATGAATGCCTTCCTACCTAACCAAAAAAACTTAACCTCACTTCTCTGAAATTTAGAAAATTCATTCGCACAAAAAAACAAACATACAGGCACAGAAAGCCACCAGCTAAAGAAACAGCAATAGACAGTAATAAAGTACCTAAATTTCTGTTTCTGGGTAACATGTTTTTGGGTGCATAATCGCCAGAAGTTGGCGGGCTCAAACAAGCCTTCAGGCTTTACTTTGTTTTACGATGTTTCATGAACAAGAAATTGTTCTACTACAACTTAATCGCATTACAAGGCACGTAATTATAAAACCGTCGGTTAATAATGGACGAGAGTTTCGTCTCTCGGTCGTTTCAGAGGACAAAGACTATTGGTTCTTGGGGCCTACAATAGGTGCGTGTTGTAATGGAGATAGTTTTATTTGCGCAAAGAAAAAAAAAACCCAACAAAAAAAAAAAAAAATAAACCTAGCCTTACCTTATATATTTTAAATGAAAACCTGAACCGAACAGATTTTATGAAACCTAACGTAACCTTTATAGGTTTTAATGAAACAAAAGCTTAACCACAAAGTGGTTAAACCACAAACCACAAGAACCATGTGTTGTGTACAGCGAACAGCTCTGCACTGTGATGCAGGCGGAACGATTCTGTGTGGTGACGGCTGCAGACTTTGCAGTCAGAAAATTGTTGGTTTGTAGAAATTGCTGAAAAAAACTAGACGGAAAAAGTTGCTAGTGTGACGCCGCCTTTAGGTAGTAGGTGAGTTAGGTTTAGGTTAGGTATGGGTTAGGATAGGTAGGTTCAGGGGGTCTCAACTGGGGGCACATGGTAGGCTGTTGCAAAAATTATACATTTCTAAATAATGTTAGGAATCTGAATAAAAAAAAAAACTTGAGCCCATCACGTCCTTGGCAAAGAAAAGTTTTCTGTTTTAATAATTAATTGATTAATCAGATTAGTTGACAATAAAATTTTGTTACATAATATTGTTACGAATGTTGTGTGTACGTGGTGTAGTATGTAGTGTGCGAAATTTAATTGTTTGTGCAGTGTAGGCTGTGATAGGAAAACGCGGAGGAGAACGAACGCGTAATGAGGACGGGTGAGAGACACGGGCGGTTAGTGAGGGTGAGTCAACCGGGAGGGACAGAGGGAGAGAGGCGAGGAATGATCTCAGTGGGCCTGGGATATTCCATCACGTAACATGTGGGTATAATGATTCTGAACAATAACTGTGTTACTTTTTTGTTCGGACAATTTAAATGCGGTCGCTGTTTTTAGTGTGTGAATATTTCTTATTTTTGGTATTCATTGTTTTTCATGCTCATCCACTACTTAGGTATTC
Source organism: Chionoecetes opilio (assembly GCA_016584305.1). Taxonomy (NCBI): domain Eukaryota; kingdom Metazoa; phylum Arthropoda; class Malacostraca; order Decapoda; family Majidae; genus Chionoecetes; species Chionoecetes opilio. Next base: position 24,969 of record JACEEZ010000222.1, read on the forward strand.
CTGCTTTTTTTTTTAGTGCTAATATGAGTGACTCGCTATTCTTCTTATTATTTTCAATTGGGGAGTGCTTGTCAAAGGAGGGCGTGTTCTGCTGTAGAAAAGGACATTTCAGCTTGCTAGCTTGAGTTGAATGTTTACATCTCTACTCTCTCTGTGTGTATGTTTGTGTATGACTGTGTGTGTTGCTTAATTGTGAGTCCATGGATGTGTTATGTATGTGGATATTTGTGTGTTTTGTCATTATCCACTTGTCTATTTATCTGATCCTTCATTATATCTTTTGTCTTATCACTTAATGTTTGTTCTGATGTTCTGGTTTCTTTATGTGCCGTAGAGATTTGCGATGGTTACTAGTGTTAGTAAGACAGGCGGAAAAAAAGTACAGCGAAGATGTACACTAACTACGGATTGACATCAATCTCGCGATGGCATCGAGAAAACCCTCAGTGTGTACTGTGCTTCAAAGTGTGGGGAACGATTCTATGAGGACTCCTAGTAAGTGAAGCATCATTGCTGACCATCCATCCACAGTTATGCGAGACAGACCCGATTTCTTCAGGCGCCACGAAAGTAGTTTGGGAAAACAGAAACTGGAGCGACTGGTGCTCTCCAACAAGACCTCAAGTTGTGTTGAGGCATCTACGAGGTTGCCCTCGAAAAGCGAAGCAAAAAGAAGCCCCACACAATTGGTTCGAAAACCTTAATCAAGCCATGTACTTTAAAGATGGTCACGTGTGTTCTGTGGGAGATGGAAGTGAACGTAAAAATTCATCAAAATTCCTTGTCAAACGACACAGTGAAAGCGGAGAATTAATGAAATGTCAGATTGACATAAAAGGAAAAAAGTGATACAGGAGATAAATCGTCTCAAACTGTTATGTTTGCAATACAGCTGGATGACGTCAAACGGGAGTGTGAAGTTCTTGTGCACAGCTACTCGTGTTTGTTAGGTATGATTTTTTGTGTGATATCAAGGAAGAATATCGTTAGTACACAGCTTGAGACCACCACAACAGCTAAAGATGTGATTGGAAAAGCTATCTTCTTCTTCAAACTAAAGGATCCCCCTGGGAAAATTGTTGTGGAGTCTGTACAGACGGGGGCTCAGCGATGCTGGGATCCAAAATCAGGGTTCAGAAGCGTGTCAAGGAAGTAGCTCCGAATGCCAAAGGGGTTCATTGTATGATCCATCGGTTGTGCACTGGCGTCGAAAAACCCTCCTCCCTGATGAACTTTGCAAGATCCTGGAGGCGGTGGTTTGGGGGTTTTTTTTTTTTCCCAATGCGTAACTTTGTAAAAGCTGAAGCTCTGAACCTCTCGCCTTTTCAGAACCTTGTAGAGACATCGGATTCGGACTATGGCCCTGAAGATCTCCTCTTGTACCCCAATAGTGCGCTGGCTTTCCAAGGCAACAATGTCTGTGACTCGAGTTTTGAATCGGGGGGAGCTTAAATTGTTCAGGAAATGCAAGGGGAAAGATTGATCTGTTTGAGTCCACTTCAAACTAGGTTTGTGGGGAGCCACGTCTTGCATATTTTGCAGATATATTTGAGCAGCTAAATATTGGAAATCTGAAGTACAGGGCAAGGAAAGGAAATGTGTTTCACCTGATGGATTGTCTTCGGGATTTCTGCCAAGCTCCAGAATTGGCAAAGTGAAAGTCGGTGCCGGGAAATGTTGCCATGTTTGAAAACCTTCAGCTGTCCTTGACGAGAATGAAGAAGATAGTCTGCTGACCATTACTTAAAACTGAAAATCACTCAGCATCTGAGATCCGTTGGAGGAAAGTTAACTTAATAGATACTGACCAGAATTAGAGGAGGAAGAGGGGAAGTTGGTAATGAAGTCCATTCTCTGGCACTCTTGATATTACTACCATTCCCAGTGATGTTCAGGCACCGAGTTCCTGATTCAAACATTTGATTCTGCTGCCAAGTATTCTCTATGAAGAAAGAATTCTTAATGTATTCTGGTGTTCAATGCATCAGTCATAATACAAACTCAAGTCAGTGAGATTGCACTTTGAATACTCTTTGCTCTTCAACTACCGATTTTATATGAGTATGGTTTCTCACCCTTCTACAAAACAAGAATAAGGAGTTTTTTTGCCGGAAACCGATTGGGTTGTGGACCCAAGGACATGAGATGTGCCATTGTCAGTGACACAACCTCAGGATTCGTCAATGACTGAAAAAGAAAACAAATCAGCCTTCCCATGAGTGTGGATAAAAATATGGCAGAGATAATGAACTTTTTCCCAAACCAGATTCAAATTTGCTAGTTTCGCTAGTCTTTTGTAGGCAAGTGATGTAAGTTAAGCATATCCACAGAAATCTGTCAAATATAAGATCATGACTGAAAACTTTGTTAATAAAGAACCGTGTGTTCGCTTCATCAACTTTTTTTTTTTTTTTTTTGTTACCTTTTTTGGCGGGGTGGGATTTGGGAGAAAAATGAAAGGGAGCCACACGAATGTTGAGAATTCATGAAGGGGGGAATGGAGTGAAAAAGGTTGAGAACCACTGGGTTAGGTATAGGTAAAGGTTAGGTTAGGTTAGGTTAGGTTAGGTTAGGTATAGGTAAAGGTTAGGTTAGGTTAGGTTAGGTATGGGTAAAGGTTAGGTTAGGTAAAGGTTAGGTTAGGTATGGGTATAGGTATAGGTAAAGGTTAGGTTAGGTTTAGGTTAATTTTCTTGGGGTTTTTTGGCCATTTTTGCAAAAAATAAATAAACATTGCCACAGAAACGGTCGGCAGATTCATTCAAAACACACAAAAGCACACCAGAAAAACATAAGGCGCATCAGAAAATCGTTGGTTGGGTGAAACTATAATTGACCGTAAAGTCGCCAGGACAAAGTTTCTTTTCGCTGTACAGACGTATGGTGGCGTTAATACTTACATTTCTACATTCCATGATTTCAGGAAAGTTAGAAGGGGCTATCTGGAGAGTCTGTCATTTTGTATCTTCAGCGTGAATCTTATGGCTATAAAGGGACAACATTACAAAAATATCACCAGAGAGTGGCAACCTACACTAAGGTCGCCAATTAGTGTTTATGTTCTGAGTGTCCTCCGGCCGTCGTGGTCGCCCGAAAACAAACGAGTAGAAAAATTTGAAACGTATATACTTGCAGATACAAAGCATTAAACAACGCTGAAACAGGGTAGATTATACAGTCATGATATAAACGGTAACAGGAAGGTTCGACGGAATGCGTTTTCGACGACACCGTGGAAACCTCCAACTTAGTGCATCGTGGAACCTTCCAAGTCATTGCCGTGGAACCCTCTCATTCATTCCGTCATAATATTTTAAGATCTTTCATTTCAATGCGCCCAATTTAACATATCGTTGATATAAAATTAGAATACGTATTTGTAAACAATATTTAAACATTTAACACTTACAACTTTTTAACACTTGTTTACCCACCAAAACTGAAGTTGCTGTTTCTGTGTGTAATTTACTGTGACCCACTGACCACAGGAGGGGCAGTGCTCAGCATGAGGGTGAAGCCCCACACACCACAGTACTGTTGTTCTTGTTTTATTAGTCTTTATCGTCAAATTGATTTATCAAATTATCAATATTAACTGACAGGCAAGCTATGTTGATAGGTGTTAACCACGCTAGGCTGGGAAAAAAAAGGAAAGATAGGGGGGGGACTTGGCTGGATAGGACTTGTCACTTTATTTGGGTGGCACATGATTTAGTAACCTTGTATTTTATATTAATACTCGCATTGACAAAATATCTTTAGGTTATCTATGATAGGACATACGTATAGACTATGGGAAGTTTTGACGGGAGTTCCCACAGTTCCGTCGAAAACTACCATTTTCTACCGTCGAAAGGCATTCCGTCGAAACTTCCTGAATTATATAAACTACTGTGTATCATTTTCAGTGCACAGACACGCAGTAAGTTTAGTGAGGCTATCATTCGTAATACATGGGGCGGCGACATTATCAGCTGGCGACTATAGTGTTATCTACAGTAGTTAGTGTTTTCCTGTGCAAAGCTCAAAAAAGTTGTTTTTTTTTGCAATTTGAGGAAAGTGATAAAAAAATTCTAAAAAATACACTTTTTTGACGTTTTGAGTGGGAATAAAAAACCGTTAATATTCCGCAGGAGGGTGGCGGCTCCTCAGGCCTAACAGCTTTTTTGGCCAAATTTGCGGTTTAGGTATTTCCGCGGATTTCGAGGCTGAAACTTTGTTATCCTGAATAGTTTTGCGTGCTTTGAATGAATCTGGAATTCGTTTTGCCAAAGTAAAATTTTTGTTTATAGGTGTGGGGGTGCACCGCCCCTCCCCTCAGCCCGCCCCGCCCCTCCCCAGCCCGCCCTGCAATCTTGTCTGCTTCGCACTTGCAGTAGTTTGTTATAGGTGTGGGGGTGCCTGCCCCGCCCCTCCCAGCCAGGCCCCGCCCTCCCAGGCCCGCCCCGCAAATCTTGTTCTGCTTTGCACTGCAGTAGTTTGTTTATAGGTGTGGGGTGCCCGCCCACGTCCCCTCCCAGCCGCCCCGCCCCTCCAGCCGCCCCCGCAAATCTTGTTTGCTCGCACTGCAGTAGTTTTGTTTATAGGTGTGGGGGTGTCCGCCCCGCCCCTCCAGCCGCCCGCTCCTCCCCTTTTTCTGAAAATTTAAAAAGAAAAAAAATTTTTCATTCCCCCACCAAAAAACAAATTTACGGCAAAAAAAAAAAGGCACCCGCTAAGAAACAGCAATAAATAAAACCCCTAATTTCCCTTTTCGGAAACTATTTTTTTGGGTGCATAATCCCAAGTTGGCGGCTCCAAAACCCTTTCAGCTTATTTTTTTTTTACATGTCATAAAGTTTTTCTACCCCTTTAATGCTTAAAAGGCACGTAATTAAAACCTTCGGTAAAAATTTACAGAGTTTCGCGGTCGTTTTCAAGAAAAAGACTATTTTTTTTTGGCCCTACAATATGCGTTTTGAAAGGAGAGTTTTTTTTGCGCAAAAAAAAAAAAAAAAAAAAAAAAAAAAAAAATAAACCTACCTTTTCCCTATATATTTTAATAACCAAAACCGAACCGATTTTAATAAAACCAAACGAAACCTTTGGGTTTTTAATGAAAAAATTTAACCACAAATTTTAAAACCCCAAAAACCACAAAAACCTTTTTTTTTTTACGTCAACCTGACGGGTGATCAGGGAACGTCTGTTGTTGGGGCTTGCAGATTTTGCAGCAAAAATTGTTATTTTTTGAAAAAGTTGCTAAAAAAAACTAGACAAAAAATGCTAGTGTGACGCCCCCTTTAAAGTTAGTTGGTGATTTATTTGGGTTTAGTATGGTTGGTTAGGTTAGGTCGTGGTTCCAACCTGGGGCCTGGTGGGGCTTTGCAAATTTACATTTCTAAAATGTTGGAAATCTAAATAAAAAAAAAATTTCCCATCACTGTCCGGGCAAAAAAAATTTTCTTGTTTTAAAAATTAAATTTTAAAATCATTAGTTAAACAAAAAAATTTTGTTACATATTTTGTTTAAAAATGTGTGTTACTGTGTATGTATGTATTGTCGAAATTGAAATTGTTTGTGCATGTAGGTGTAAAAAACGCGGGGAACCCCAAACGCGTTGAAGGGGTTTAGAGCAGGGGCGGTATGGGGTGATCACCGGGGGGACGGGGGAGAGAGGCGATGGAATATCTCATTGGGCCGGGGATTCATCACGAAAACTGGGGGTATAATTATTCTAACCATATCTGTGTTACTTATTTTGTTCGCAATTATAAATGCGGTCGCTTTTTTTTGGTGGTGAAATATTTCTTATTTTTGGTATCATTTTTTTCATGCTCATTCCCTACTTAGGTATTCCTGTTTTTTTTTTTTTTATGCAAATATTGATTTTCTCGCTATTCTTTTTATTATTTAAATTGGGGGCGTGCTTGTCAAAGGAGGCGTGTTCTTGCTGTAAATACATTTCAGCTTGCTATTTTGATTTAATGTTTATCATCTTTACTCTCTCTGTGTGTATGTTTGTGTATGCTGTGTGTGTGCTTTTTTTGGAGTCCAGGATGTTTTAGTTTTGGGGATTTTTGTGTTTTTTCCCATTTTTTTCACTTGTCCTATTTTCTGTCCTTCATTATCTTTCTTTTGCTTTCACTTATGTTTGTTCTGATGTTCGGGTTTTTTTATTTGCCTAGTTTTTGCGAGGGCTACTTGTTAGTAGAAGCGAAGTACAGCGAAGATACACAAAATACGGATTGACATAAAACCCCTCGCTGTGGCACGAAAACCCCTCAGTGTGTCTGTGCTTAAAAGTGCGGGGGAACGTTTCTATGAGGCCTGTAAGTTGAGCATCATTTTTTACCATCCATCCACATATGCTGAAAAGACCCGATTTCTTCAGGCGCCACAAAAGTTTTGGGAAACGAAACTGATGCAGGTGCCTCCAAAAACAGACCAAAAGTGTATTGAGGCATCTACAGGTTCCCTCGAAATACGAAGCAAAAAAGCCCCCCACTTGGTAAAACCCTTAATAAAGCCATGTATTTTAAAATGGCCCAAGTGTTTCTTGGGATGGATAAACGAAAAAATTCAAAAATTTTCCTTTTCAAACGAACAGGAGGGGAGAATTAATAAATGTCGATACATAAGGAAAAGTGTACAGGGATCAAATCGCCCCAACTGTTATGTTTGAAATACCTGGATGAGTCCGGATGGGGTTTCTTGTGCACACTCCCGTTTTTGTTTAGTTTTTTCTTGTGTGTATCAGGAAAAATATCTTTTTTATGTACACGCTTGAGCCACCACAACCAAAAGATGTGATGGAAAAGCTATTTCTTTCTTCAACTAACGTCCCCTGGGAAAATTTTTTTGGAGTCTTACAGAGGGCCCCACGATGCGGGGATCAAAATCAGGGTTCCAGAAGCGGTCGGGAAAGTAGCTCCAAATGCCAAAGGGGGTTCATTGTATATCCATCTTTTGCACTGCTCAAAAACCCTCCTGATAACTTTGAAAGATCCTGGAGGCAGGGGTCAAATCCTCAATTTTGTAAAAGCTGGGCCCCTAAACTCTCGCCTTTTCCAAAACCCTTTGTAAGACTGGATTGGGAGCATGAACTCCCCTCTTTTACTCCAAATGCGCTGGTTTTCCAAGGGAAAGTTGTGAATCGATGTTTAAACTTCGGGGGAGCTTAAATTTTTTTCCTGGAAATGAAAGGAAAATGTCTTTTGAGTCATTCAATGAGTTTTGTGGGAGCCAGTCTTGCTTTTTTTGCGATAATTTGAGCCAAAATGGGTGAATCGAAGCTACGGGGAAAGAAAAATGTGTTTCACCTATGGTTGTCTTCGTGGATTCTTGCCAACCCTCCAAATTTGGGAAAGGAAAGTCGGTGCCGGGAATGTTGCCATGTTTAAAAACCTTTTCAGCTTCCTTGACGAATGAAAAATATCTCTTGACCCCATTACTTAAAACTGAAAAACATCAGCCTGGATCCGTGGAAAATTAAATTAAAAAGATCTTCCCAAAATTTGAGGAGGAAAAAGGGGGTTGGGAAAGAAACCATTCTCTGGCCTCTTGATATTACTACCATTCCCGTGATGTTTTAGGGCGGTTTTTCCTTTATCTCAAACATATTCTCTGCCAAATATTCTATGAAAAAAATCTCTGAAAGTATTCTGGGGGGTTTTAATGCTCAGTCATATCCAAAAATCATGAATTGCCTTTGACTCTCTTGCCTCTTTTTAACTACCCCATTTATTATCTGGTTTTTCCCCCTTCACAAATCAAAAATAAGGCCGGGAAACCCATTGGGGGGGGACCCGCTGAGATGTGCTTGTCTGACACAAACCCCGTTCGTCAACTGCGAAAAGAAACAAATCGCCTTCCACTGATTTTTGATAAAAATGCAGAGATTAATTGAACTTTTTCCCAACCCGATTTAATTTTCTATTTCGCTATCTTTTGTAGGGAAGTGATGTAAGTTTAAACAAACACAGAAAACTGTCAAATAAAAAATTAGACTGTAAAATTTTTAAATAAGCAAAGGGTTTTTCTTCATCCTTTTTTTTTTTTTTTTTTTTTTTACCTTTTTTGGCGGGGGGGGGGTTTGGGGAAAAAAGAAGGGACCACACAATGTTTAGAATTCATGAAAGGGGGGAATGGAAAAAGGTTTAAAACCCCTGGGTTTTGTATGGGAAAGGTTAGGTTAGGTTGGTTAGTATAGGGAAGGTTAGGTTGGTTAGGTTATTTTGGGTAAAGGTTTAGGTTAGGTATTTGGTAAAAGGTTTGGTTGGTTTAGTTTTTTTCTTGGGTTTTTTTTTGGGCCCTTTTTGCAAAAAAAAAAAATTTCCACAGAAAGCGGAGATTCATTCAAAACACACAAAAACCACCAGAAAAACATAAGGGGGCCATCAAAAAAAAAACGTTGGGTTTGGGGGAAACTAAATTGACCGTAAAGTCGCCAGACAAAGTTTCTTTTGCGTCAACGTTGGTGGCGTTAATACTTAATTTCTACATTCCATGATTTTAGGAAAAATTTGAAGGGGCTTCTGGAAGTTTTCATTTTGTATCTTCAGCTGGTCTATTATGGGTATAAAAGGGCAAAATTACAAAAAAATCACCAAATGCACCCACACTAAGGTCCCAAATTTGTGTTTATGTTTTGAGTGTCCTCCGGGCCGTCGTGGTCGCCCGAAAACAAACAGTAGAAAAAATTTTAAACGTATATACTTTCGATTTCAAAACATTAACAACGCTGAAAAAGGTGATTTTTACAGTCAGATATAAAAATAAAAGGAAGGTTCGACGGGAAGCGTTTTTCGACGACCCCGTGGGAAAACCCCCAACTTAGTGCTCGTGGAACTTCCAAATCATTGCCCTGGACCCTCTCATTCATTTCCCCTTTATAAATTTTTGATCTTTCATCATGCGCAATTTAACATATCGTTGATATAAAATTTGAATACGTATTTTTTAAAAAATTTTAACTTTAACACTTACACTTTAACACTTGTTTCCCCACAAACTGAAATGCTGTTTTTCTGTAGTGTAATTTACTTGACCACTGACCACAGGGGGGCATGCCCCACCCGGGTGAGCCCACACCGTAAATGTTGTTCTTTTTTATTAGTCTTTATCGCAAATTGATTTTATCAAAAAAATTACTGACAGGCGCATTTGATAGGTGTTACCCCTTAGCTGGGGAAACAAGGAAATATGGGGGGGTCTTTGGGTGTATAGGGTTGTCACTTTAATTTGGGTTTTCAATGATCTAGTAACCTTTATTTTATATTAATCCTCCTTGACAAAATATCTTTAGGTTTTACTCTATGATGACATACGTATAGAATATTGGGAATTTTTTACGGGGTTTTCCCCTTCCCTCGAAAAACCCCCTTTTCTACCGTCGAAAATGCATTCCGTCAAAATTCTGTTTATAAAACTACTGTGATCATTTTCGTGGCACAGACACAGCAGTATGAGGCTAAACATTTTTGTAAAACATGTGGCTGGGGGACTTATTGCGCTGGCACTATTGTTATCTACATAGTTATGGTTTCCCGTGCAAAACTCAAAAAATTTTTTTTTTTTTCAATTTAGAAAATGATAAAAAAACAAAAAATCACTTTTTTGACGTTTTGAGTGGGAAAAAAAGTTAAAAATTCCGGAGTTGGGGGCTCCTCAGCCTAACAGTTTTTTTTTTGGGAAAATTTTCGGGGTTTTGGGATTCCCCGATTTCGAGCTGAAAATTTTTTCCTGATAGTTTTTCTGTGCTTTTAAAATCTGGCATTTGTTTTTGCCAAGTAAAATTTTTTTTATAGGTGTGGGGGGGCCCCCCTCCCCCCCCCAGCCCCCCCCCGCCCCCCCCGCCCCCCTGCAAATCTTGTTCTGCTTCGCCTGCTATTTTTTTTATAGGGGTGGGGGTGCCCTGCCCGCCCCCCCCACCAGCCCCCCCCCTCCCACCCGCCCCGCAAATCTTGTTCTGCTTTTCACTCAGTAGTTTTTTTATAGGTGTGGGGGTGCCCGCCCCCGCCCTCCCCCCGCCCCGCCCTCCCACCCGCCCCGCAAATTTGTTTTGCTTCGCACTGCAGTAGTTTTGTTTTTAGGGTTTGGGGGGTCCGCCCCCCCCTCCCCCCCGCCCCGCCCTCCCCTCCCACCCCCCCGCAAAATTTTTTCTGCTTCGAACTGCTAGTTTTTTTGTTTTTTTTATAGGTGTTGGGGGGGCCCGCCCCGCCCCTCCCACCCGCCCCGCAAACTTGTTCTGCCCTTTGCCTGCCGGGGGGATTTTTTNGAAAGGGGGAAAAAAAATTTTGGTTTTTAAGGTCACAAGGTTGCAATGATCTATAACCTTGTATTATATTATCCCGCATGAAAAATATCTTTAGGTTTTACTCTATGATAGACATACGTATAGACATATTGGAAGTTTTGACGGAGTTCCACAGTTCCGTCGAAACCTCCATTTTCTACCGTCGAAAGTGCATTCCGTCGAAACTTCCTGTAATTATATAAACTACTGTGTATCATTTTCAGTGGCACAGACACAGCAGTAGTGAGGCTATCATTCGTAATACATGGTGGCTGGCGACATTATTGCAGCTGGCGACTATAGTGTTATCTACAGTAGTTAGTGTTTTCCTGTGCAAAGCTCAAAAAAGTTTTTTTTTTTGCAATTTGAGAAAGTGATAAAAAAATTCTAAAAAATACACTTTTTTGACGTTTTGAGTGGGAAAAAACGGTTAATATTCCGCAGGAGTTGGCGGCTCCTCAGGCCTAACAGCTTTTTTTTGGCAAATTTGCGGTTTAGGTATTCCCGCGATTTCGAGGCTGAAACTTGTTATCCTGAATAGTTTTGCTGTGCTTTGAATGAATCTGGCATTCGTTTTTGCCAAAGTAAATTTTTGTTTATAGGTGTGGGGGTGCCCGCCCCTCCCCTCCCAGCCCGCCCCGCCCCTCCCAGCCCGCCCTGCAAATCTTGTTCTGCTTCGCACTGCAGTAGTTTTGTTTATAGGTGTGGGGGTGCCCTGCCCCGCCCCTCCCAGCCAGCCCCGCCCCTCCCAGCCCGCCCCGCAAATCTTGTTCTGCTTTGCACTGCAGTAGTTTTGTTTATAGGTGTGGGGGTGCCCGCCCCGCCCCTCCCAGCCCGCCCCGCCCCTCCCAGCCCGCCCCGCAAATCTTGTTCTGCTTCGCACTGCAGTAGTTTTGTTTATAGGTGTGGGGGTGTCCGCCCCGCCCTCCAGCCCGCCCCGCTCCTCCCCTCCCAGCCCGCCCCGCAAATCTTGTTCTGCTTCGAACTGCAGTAGTTTTGTTTATAGGTGTGGGGGTGTCCCGCCCCGCCCCTCCCAGCCCGCCCCGCAAATCTTATTCTGCTTTGCACTGCCGTAGTTTTGTTTATAGGTGTGGGGGTGCCCCGCCCCGCCCCTCCCCAGCAAACATTGTCATGACGGGCCGGCATCAAATTAGTGTCGGCAAATCACAAACGGCATATTGGCATTGAGTCGGCAAACCGTAATGAAGTTATCGGCCTGGCTGAGGACCGACAAATTGTGCGTACATGTTTGCACCCCGGGCCTGTGTCGGTTACGTTACGTTTCTGTGTCAGATCTGTGTCGGCAAACCGTAACCAAACTATTGCCACTACTGAGCCACAAACGGGCCGACATAGCATCTATATCGTGCCACAAGCAAGCCGATTGAGCATCCAAATAGTGCCATAAGCGGGCCTACACAGCAACTGAATCGTGCCACAAGCAGGCCGATTTAGCATCCAAATAGTGCCACAAGCAGGCCGACTTAGCATTTAAATAGTGCCACAAGCAGGCCGACTTAGCATTTGAATAGTGCCACAAGTGGGCCAATATAGCAGCTGAATAGTGCCACAAGCAGGCCGATAAAGCAGCTGAATCGCTTTACCGTTCCTAATGCCGGTATAGCACGCCGACTAGTTACCCTGCCACGACTGCGCACGTACGACAGATGACATCACACAGGAAAACATTGACCACGCCTCCTGGACCAGAACATTATCGTCAGATTCGCTTATTTTACCTAAATGTCTACAAAACTTAACTCCAAACCTATCCAAAATTTAACCAAACCTAAATCAAACCTAAACCAAACCTTAACTTAACCAAAATTTAACCATTCATTTTTATATGATAATAGCAAGGTATATTAGGTTACTTAAGTTTGATTAGGTTAAATTTAGGTTAAGTTAAGACTTGGTTTAGATATGATTTAGGTTTGGTTAGGTTTAAGATAGGTTTGGGTTAAGTTTTGTAGACTTATTTAGGTTAAATAAGCGAATCTGATGATAATGTTCTGGTCCTGGAGGCGTGGCCAATGTTTTCCTGTGTGACGTCATCTGCATCGTGTGCGTAGTCGTGGCAGGGTAGCTATCCGGGCAGGGCAGCTAGTTGGCGCGCTACACCGCCCCACTTTTAAATGAAAACAAATTTGTGAATGGAATAACCTGTTGCCAGGATTGAATGGGTTCTCAACTCTTACAGTATGAGCTAAGGACCAATATCGTGCAACAAAGAATAAAAATTATCACTATTACTTCAAATTAAGCCATAATCATCAGTCACGGCTGCAGTATATCAGTCTTGCCTGTGGTTGAGGCAGTCTGGCACTGGCAGTCAGCAATCCAATTCACAATGTGTGCCCTAATACACCATCAGGCTGCTACAAGTATAAATACTGTAAATGAAACAACAGTAATTGTGTATATAAATATAATTTTCATAAAAATATAATCACTGTATTGTTACAAAAGTGGAAAAAAAGTCCAGACAAATGTGGGAAAATTTCTATTAATGAACAGACAAATAACGAAATAAATAAACAAATAATTGCATGAATGAATAAATAAATAATTAAATAAATAAATAAATTATATACATATATATAATATATATATATATATATATATATATATATATACATATATATATATAAATTTTACCCATAACGTATAGTTATAACAGGGAAGACTCTTAGGGCCAGATTGTCAAATGTTCTCTTCGGTGAAGAATGTCTTCGTCACGTAATTTGGTAGCGTCAAACTGTTCTGAGCCGCGAAGGATATCGTCGCACCGCGGTGAAGGTAAACAAACGAAGACATCGCACAGACCATGTCTTCACCATTCCCTTCGCTGCGATGAGATTTCCTCTGTACTTTTCATCCCATTAAGAGGTAAGATGAGCACATTTCCCTGACTTTATGTTACTTTTTAGCTGTTTAATGACGAAATGAACCTTTGTGCGTAATAAACAGAGTGGTGTACAAGCCTTATTATTGAGAGTAGAGTATGCCAAAATATGCTTGCGCTGAGATTTCCTCTGTACTTTTCATCCCATTAAGAGGTAAGATAAGCACATTTCCCTGACTTTATGTTACTTTTAGCTGTTAATGACGAAATGAACCTTTGTGCGTAATAAACAGAGTGGTGTACAAGCCTTATTATGAGAGTAGAGTATGCCAAAATATGTTTGCGCTGAGATTTCCTCTGTACTTTTCCCCCATTAAGAGGTAAGAAAAAGACTTTTCCCTGACTTTTGTTTTTTTTTAGCTGTTTAATGACGAAAAAACCCTTTGTGGTAATAAACAAGTGGTTTACAAGCCTATTTTGAAAAGGGGTATCCCAAAATACTTGCGCAGATTTCCTCTGTATTTTTCACCCCTTTAAATGATGAATTTTATTTTAGTTTTTTACTTTTTTAAATCAAAATGCCCTTTGGGTAAAAAACTTGCGTTTTTTTTTTTTTTTTTTTTTTTTTTTTTTTTTTGAGGGGTTTCTCCCCCCCCTTTTGGGGGGGGGGGCCCCCCCCCCCCCCAAGTTATGTCAGGAGAGTTGGTCAATAGGAATTTTTGGTTGAAATTTGCATATTTCCCGTACTTTTAGTTTTATTTGACAATTTAAACCCTTTGTGATAAGTAAAAGGTTTGTTAGAGGCCCTCATTGCTAAGTAGAGTATCCCCAAAACATGCGGAAAAAAGGCTACATCCCAATGAAGCATATGCTTAATTGGGGGCATATATTTTATCCCTAATAACCAACCGTTTTCCCCCAACCCAACCCAAAGTAAGTTTTACATGAAAATTTGAGATGGAGATTTTTTTAATTTTTTTAGCTAGGGAGCTCTGGTGAAAAAAAAAAAGGTTTATTTTTTTTATTGGGAGAACAGCGACAGATGAAGACTCATTTTGGCAAAAGGGGTTTGTGGACGGAATGTGATTCCCTACCACCTTTCCCATTTGACATTTTTTTATTAACTTTTGTAAGAAATGTGCATTTTTAATCCATTCGCGGCGTTCCCCTTTAAAACTTATAACATTTTGAGAAATTATAAATGTCTAATATGTTACAGACACACCCTTCCCATTTTGGGGCACATCCTTTAGGATGGGGTTTAATTTTCTTTTATTTTAAATATTTCGTCAAAAGGGGCGGGGGGGAAGGAGCCCCCCGTTAAAAGGGTTTTATGTTCGGTTAGGTTTGGGTAATAATCCTCCCAGCAGGGCGGGGCAGAGTGGGACCACAGAGTGGCTGCGGCGGGGCGAATGGGGAGGGAGTCATTTGCACCCACCCCAAACCCCCCGCCCCGCCCAGGGGGTCCTCGTCCATTGTTACCCAATTTTTTCCTTTCACATAATTTTTTTTAATAAAATTGCTAGGTTAGGTTAAGTTTGTGTTATTTAGGTAAAATAAGTAATCGAAGGTGGCGAATGATTGCCTATTCTGCAGGGTTGGTGGGAAAACCCACCCCCAGACCCGGGCATAAATCGCCACATTTGATTCGCTTAACTTCGTTTCGGAAACGCACGAGAAGTGGTTTATAATGCAATTATTTTTAGCAAAATTAAAAAAAAAATATGTAAAGGGTAACGGTGGTAGCGACTGCGCAGTTCACGCCACATAACCCATTTTGCAAATAGAACCGTCTTCATCTGTCGCTGTTTTGAAAATAACAAAAAATTTTTTCTTCACCAGTAGCCGTAGCTAAAACATTAACAACAAATCCCCACTCAAATTGCACTGTCAAGCTTCATTTTTGGGGTTGGGGTTTTGGGTGAAGCAGGGTTCCCCCATCCGGCGCATAGTGTTGTAGTGTTCGGAAGAGGGTCTAACCAAATGCCAGTTTGGTTCAAAAACAGTCAGATGAAACCCCGTCGATACCGCTTAAGCTAACTTCAATAACCTCAGTATTATTTTTTAAAAACACACGTCTTCTTTGAAGGACATCTATAAAAAATAAAAAACTGCGGGTTTTTGCACAAATTTGGGCTTATACTTAAATTTAAACACAAGGTAGGTTGGGGGAGGTATGAAAGTTTTTTAGAAGGTGCATACTGTGTTTAATTTGTATTTGGTTTCAGTTTTCCAGAACATGGCCGACTACCCCGACTTTGGGATCAGGTTGACTGGAGAATGGAAGATGCCAAGGTATGCGGAGTGGACGTGGACGCGCAGATTTTGTTAAGGTACAAATGGTTTTGCAATTTGATTTATTAATTTTTTATTTCCTTTTTCTCAGAAATCTATTTTTTTGGGGATGTCCCCCTGGCAATGTATGTATTATGTTAGTATGTGGTATATAAAATTATATATATATATATTAATAATATATATTTTAATAATATATATATATATATATATATATATATATAAATTGACAAAAATGCTGATTTAGAATGTTTGCAAAAATATTAAAGGACACTATTTTTTTTGACCAAATACCATTACGCGGATGAAACCCTTTTCCGAAATGAGTGATGCAAAATTTTTTGATCGATTCCGCCAAAAAAAAATTTCCTGTTGATTCCCTGGGGAAAAATTAGAGAAAAAATTCCTGCGCAAATGATTTTGAGAGGAAATTTTTTTTCCCATCAATACAAAATTGCAATCCCTGTTATTGAAATTTATACACTCTGCATTGAAACTACTGTGCTTTTTATTTCAGGGAAACCAAAAAAACCCCTTTACTTTCATGATTTGGAGACATATATAGTGATGTACACGAGGGGTTTGCTAAAGCGGTATTATTTTCTCTCCCACAGGATGCCCTGTTCACCATACCCCCAAACACTGATTGCGAAGATGCATGACAACGGGAGATCCCCAAAGGACATTAGGGACTCCCAGATGTGTCACAAATGACAGTCAGGAAGTCTGAAATAGTCCCCAGAGCATAATAAAAGCTCCAGCGGAGCATTATATAAACCTCCTTTGGGCCCCAAACCTGAACCAAACTTTTTTTCAAAATTTTATGACATCATGGGTGCTGGTGTATGGAGCAATCACTGTACGCACATTGCTGTATTGAAACCCGTCGGTTGAAAATTCAGAGGTGTTCTTTGCAGGAAAGGTTTTTTTTCTTTTAACGTTAAAGCTGTTGTGGGCCAAATCTACGTTCCAAATTTTTTCCCCCTTTGGGCCCCTGGGGTGTCCTGACAGTAGATTTTTGGGAAATAGAGGTTGTGAGGTAAAACTAATTAAAATCCAGGTATCACCTATTGGCGATCGTGATACTCCTTGGAAGTATTGTTACTTCAGTGTCAGGCCCAAAAGTAATGCACACGAAAAACAGCATATAACCCCTCATTCCAAACAAAAAATCCCCATTAACGTGCTTTTGGGTATTTTGAAAAGGGGAATTTGGATTTTTAAGTGAAGGTAAGAACAGATCTAAAAAATACCAAAGGTATGAGTTGCATTATGGTACTGCACAACATGCTTTTTAAAAAATAGACGGGTTTTTTACAAAAGAGGGGGGCCAAATCAATTACATGACCAGATAATGTGGTCCCGGGGTACGGATAAAAATTTTTAAAGGGGGAATTAAAACGAAAAAGTAATCGGGGATTATTTTTTAAGCAGATACGGGGGCACATCACGGGGGTTCTATATGGAGTGTTTCAATTTTCCCCCACCCCTTTTCCCGGGTACATAGGTTTTTAAAACCCCTCCCCTTTTTTTGTTTTGAAGTGCCATAGACCTCTGATTCTGGCTTTTCCCTTTTCAACTTGCTTATTTACTTATTATTTTATAGCTAATTCATGACTTGTTGTAGATAACTCTTTGCTTTTCCAATTGTTGGTGCATGATCAATACGTAACACATTACTTTTGATCGTTAAATTTCCTTGACATGTGGTACCCTTTTCAGATAAAATTAAAACTAATTTTCTTTTTTTTGTATAAGCACTCTAGTAAACAGTCAGCTCCCACCGAGTATGTTTTATTGTTTTTTTCTGTATAAATCTCATAGTAATAATTTGGAAAGTGAAAATATTTTTTTTAAGGGGCTAGCTATATTTTCCTTTTTTTTTCCTTACTAAAAAAAAAAAAAAAGAAGGAACTAAAGAGCCGCGAGACCTACACTTGGTAGTTCCTATTACTTTTTTGCAAATTTTCCCCGCCCCTTTCCCCTTATGTGTTAGTATGTTTTAAGCATTTATCAATCCATTACTTTATATACCCTTGACCCCAAAAGTCCACCTTAAATCTTGCACCCAAAAATACGTCTGAATAAAAAAACACTCTGCTTGTACAACATGACAGTTTTTTTAATATTTAATTTTTCTTTTTGCTGTTTCGCGCTTTATTTTTTTTTTTCCTCAATTTGTCAGATATCTTTATTTGTATTTCTAAAAGATATGCTTCTCTGGGGATCTTGCTTACATCCCGTGTTTTTTCCTGGTCATATTTTGGGCAAGTTTTCACCGTCGTAAAAGGCCTCCCGGGTAGAAACCCCAATAGATTGCGTTCTGCTCAAAAAGGGGCTGGTCTGGGGTCCATTCCTTAATGTTCCCGATTCTAATGTTTTCTGTGAAAAAAAAGGTAAAAGTAACTTTAAAATAACAGACAAAAAGGGATAAATTCCGTACCTTTAATACTGCCAAAAAAAAAAATTTATGTATGGATCATGTTCACACCTTTTTAAAAATTTTGGGTAAAGTTTTTTTTTTAAACGTTCCCAATTCTCGTTTATACCGTTAGGAGACCATAATATTTAAGATGGAGTGGTGTTATTCCAAAATTTCGGGGAAATCATAAAACAAGGTTATTGAATTAACTGAGTGACGATCCTAGGGGGAAATCCGCATAAAAAAAACATAAACCAGGTTGGGAAATGTTTTTTTTGATTTTTATTACGTTAGTTTACCGGAAAATCTTTTTTTGGCATCCCCCTTTTTTCCCCCAAATGATGTCAGCCACTCAGGGCGGCGCGCCTTTCACTGCCTACCTTTATGGAACTGCGCGTAGGAATTCTCGCAAAAAAAAAATAACCGAGAATTTTCGCTGACATTGAACTTTTGGCGACAGTTCCACTTATGATAAAATGAAAAGGAAAAATAAAAACTTTTTTTATTGGCAAACTTTTTATGTTTGTCCCAAAATAAAAAATTTTAAGTTTGACATTGGTAAGTAACCGACCAAAATTTGGGGGCTGCCCCCCCCCCCCCCAACTCCCCGCTTGTTCACTAACCAAACCCCAGACATTGGTAAACTACCCACATAAGCAAAAATTTTTTAAAGCTTTTGCGGGAAATTAACCCCTAAATGTAAAAACCTTTTTTAAAAGTGGATTAATGTACACCTATATTATTGGAGGTTATAAGGGACAAGAACTCCCCCGGGCCCACTGCCGTTCCCCAAACTTACTTTTTCTCTTTTTATTTTTTGTATATACTGTGCAGAAAATTTCATTCAGCGTAACCTTTAAAAAGTTTTACAAAATTTTTTTAAAGAAAAAGATGCATTGTTAATGCGCGCACACATACAACCCTCCCATCCGAAGGACCAAACCCTTTAGGGAGGTTTTTTAAGGTTAATAATCTGTCCGGGAGCTCGAGGGGGGGGAGTCCCTTTATTTGGGGGAAGGTGCCCCGTCAGTTGTACTAGGTGTTTTTTATACATAAATCGTACATCAAAAAAAATTCTAAAGCGTACCAGTTTTTTTTGCCAAAATTGGACGTTCCAAAATGCAGGGGAATTAGGGGAAATTCCAGGAGAAACTCAAGGAGACGGAAAATCAAAAACAGGTAAGGACAAAATTTTTTTTTTTATAAAAATTAACAAAAACCTGGGTACAAAAGGGAGAAACTCCAACTTTTAGGGTTTGGAAATCCCCGGTAGGGTTGGGAAAACCAAAAGGTGCGGGGGGTTCAAAAAGTTGGTCCCCTTTTTCGACAATTACCCTTCCCGGTTTCGAACTGACTTTATTTCTTAAAACCGTGTTAGGATTTCCCGGTGGGAACATTTGTTTGGGCGGCACTTGTTTTTGAAATTTCAGAAGAAACTTTTTTTTAACAGGTTTCTGGGAAAATATAAACAGGGATTTTGCAAAAAAGCCAATTTTTAGCAAGGATAAATGGCGCCCCCATGCGGCGCCCATGATCCACATATATAAGGGCGTCGCACGGAGCAAACTATTTTTATGGTTATGTTTATTTTAGTTATGTTTAACTATATAACATATTTTAAACATAAGATATTTTAATTACTAACCAACCTCACTAACCCCAAAAAAAATTTCTAAATGAACTCCTATAACCCCTAAAAATTACTAAATAACCTACTATAATTACAAAACCAAAAAACCCCACTAAACCCCAAAAATTTCAACCAAACCCCACGTAGCCCCCAAAAGGACTACCCCAACCTCACTATAACCCCCCAAAATTTCTAACCTAACCTCACTATAATTACAAACCCAAACCCCACTAACCCAAAATTACTACCCCGCCTCACTATAACCCCCAAAAGTTTCTAAAACCAACCTCACTAAATCCCTAAAAGTTATAACCCAAAATCACTATAACCTAAAAATACTAATCTAACTCATATAACACCTAAAAAATAACCTAACCCCCTATAACCCCCCAAAAGTACTAACCTAACCCCTAAACCCCCAAAATTACAACCCAACCCACTAAAGTTACTAACCAACCCCACTAAAAATTTTTCTAACCAACCTCACTAAAAATTCTAAACCAACCACAAACCCCCAAAAGTTACAACCTAAACCCCACTAAACACCAAAAAGTTTCTAAAAACCTCACTATAAGTTTTTAACTAAACCCTCGGGACCCTGACCCCTAAAAGTTACTAAAAATAACCCCACATAACCCCCCAAATTACTTATATTCCGTAGGCGGCCCCCTTTTGGGAAAACCGATAAATTTCGTCACCAAAAGACCCCGCAGTCCTGTCCATTTTAAACAAATTGGGGAAGTAAAAATAAATCAAGAAAAGGAAAAGCGCCCAAAAAAAGGAAAACGCGCGACGTAAAAAATTGGGAAAACTCGCCCGACGGAAAAATTGGACACTCGCCGCGCGGCGACAAATTTCCTTTGGGGTGACGTTCCGGTACCATGAGGTGAGGAATACTCAAAGACGAGATTAACAATTTAAATTTTGTAGTGAATATTATCTGGAGGCTGCACTAAAAGAAAAAATTTCCAGCGTGGTCTCACCGCCCCACACACAAGGCAAAAATTAAAAAAAACCCAAAATTTTTTCACAATTCGCATCAACTACAAACTCAGAGCAGTGCAGAATTTTCTGCAAGAAGAAGCGGGTTTATTACCCAAAATTAAGAACTAAAGGGAATTTTTAAATGCCCGGGGGCGCACAAGGTTTTTTCCCAAAAGCTTTTTTTCCTTTTCCCGGGATACTACTCTACGAAGCAGAAGCATATTTGCAACGCTTATAGTATGGAAAATGTTCGTTAATACCAGCTAAAAAGTAAAAAAGTCAAAGGGAAGGGCTTACCTGCTAATAATCGGGTGAAAATATGGGCTCTTGTTCTTGTCTGGACTTGCTGTAACGATTAAAAAAACCACTCATGGGAGTAGATGAAGGCGCGTAGCGCACAGACGCGCAATTACCCCGACTACCAACCTTTCCGGACGGGACTACACGAAGGGAAAGCCGCGGAAGGATTTGGGCGTTTTCCATGGCTTTCCCGTTAGCGCAGAGAATCGTCGTGCGGTGCCGTCATGGGGAAGGGGAAAAGGGGACATTTAACAAACGGCCCTTTTGGCTCTTTGGGGGTTATCCCGCTCATGCAATTTAGAACATGTCTATATGGACAAACATGAATATGAATGCTGAAAAACTAAATGAGAAAGCCCAGAAAAAAATTTTAAAAGTATCATCGATCGTTAACCTCATAAAACATTATGGGAAATCTGACGTTAAAAAGAAAGAAGAAGGAAAATTAGCCCGAAAGTCTTCAATTCCCGTAAAATTTGGTTAGGTTTTGGTTAAGGAAAAAGTTACGAAATGCATCAGAAAATATCAGGTTTTCCCAAACCATGAGAACTTTTACAACCAAAGTGTAAGTCTCAAACCCTAACAAAACGGATAAAAATAAATTTTCCCCCATCTGCAGATGTGCAGGGGGGTGTCCTTAAGCAGGCCTCTGGTGTCCTCTTCTGTTCATTAAAAAATACCAGTGCCAGCTCCCCTGTTTGGTGCTTTTTTACCACCTAAAAAGGGTTGATCACAAGTTGCTCTGAAAAGAAAAAATTAGATTTTTATGATCCGATGCACTGTCAAAGTTAATAACTCTTTGAGATTTCATTTTTTTATCGGGCCAAAAACTTTCCAAAAAAGATTTTTTCAACCCCAACACTTTAATTTAACCTTAAAAACAATATAGACTCAAACAGTGGCGTACCGAGGGGGGGGCCCGCGGCCATGCCCCCCCCCCCCCCCCCTTTTGCGAAAAAAAAATATAACCAAAATATTATAGATAGCACCAAAAATATATTATATATATAATATATATAGAGGAGAGAGAGAGAGAAGAGAGAGAAAATTTCTTTTATTTAAAAAAAAAATTGTTTTTTTAATTGTTTTTTTTTTCATATATTTTTATTTTTTATTTTTTTTTTTTTATTTTTTATTTTTATTTTAAGCGATTTTTTTTTAAATTGTACATTATTTTTTTATATATTTTTTTTTTTTTATTTTTTGATTTTTTATATATATATATAATAAAAATTTTTAAAAATATTTAATATATTATTTTATATAAAATATATAAAATAATATATATAATATATTTTTTTTTTTTTTCTTTTTATTTACTTTTTTTTAAAATTTGTTTTTTTAATTTTTTTATTATATATTTTAGAATTTTAAAAAATTTTTTTTTCATATTTTTTTTATTTTTAAGATTTTTTTTTTTTTTGAAAATTATAATAATAATTATAAAAATATATAAAATATTATTTTATTTATATAATATATTTAAAATAAATAATTTTAATAATTTTCCCCCCCCCCCCTTTCAATTTTTTTGGGTCGCCACTGACCCCCAATCCCAAAGAATATAATAGCCCCAAAACAAAGAAAGTTGGGGCAAAACAAAGGGTAAAAGATGTCTAAATATTTTTTGTTTCTTAACTTTTGCATTGTACAAAACCTGGAAAAAGAGAATTTTTTGTTATTAGTAAAACTTATAGTATCCTAAACTTTGGCTTTACGCATTTTTTTTTTTTCCCACCCTATACCCTATTTGCACTTTCGGGGTGTGCATAAACTAAAATTTACAACCAAATCCATACGAAGCCTTTTCCTAGAATGAGATCAGGCACAGTGTGTAAAATACACCCACTAACCCAACCCGGGCATTGTTTTTGCGCCTAACCTAAGCAAGAGTAATGGGGAGAAACGCAAAATGAGGCATTTCCCATTTTTTTTTAAAAAAACCACCTTTTAACCACCAGAATACATAGGAATAGAACAATTTTAACCCCAACTCAATTTTTGTAAAGTACCAAAAATTTTGAAATCTGCAATGGGAATTTACAAATTTAAGGCCCTTATAACTTGCCTTTTTAAAGTATCAAAAGCAGTAGAACCAGGGGGTGTTGCTTCTTTAAATGAAAAGACAGTTAAAAAAGTGACAGCATTTTTAAAACTACACTTTTTAGACGTTTTTTACGGAAAAAAAACACTCCATTTTTAAAAGTATCAAATAATAACCTAATGAAACCTTAAAAACTTTTTTAGCCCTCAAAATAACCTAACTTAGCCTTTCCCTTAAATACCTAAATTAGCCCCTTTCTCTAAAATAACAAATTAGCCTTGCCCCAAAACCAGCCAAGAAAAAAATTTTTTGTTTGCACAAAATTTCTTGCTACTTTTTACACCCTTCTCTCACTTTAACACTTTAACACTTTTTTATGTTTTTCCATTTTACAATATTTTTATGATGATTATTACAGGATATACAAAAAGCCCTTTTCAAAAAAAACGCTTTTGGGGGGAAAGGTGTGGGGGGAAGAGGGAAAAAAACAAAACTATGAAAAGCAGAAAAGGGGAAAAAAACTTGAATCCGACACAGTCTATTTAAATATTTCCCCGTAAAGGGGCAGTACGCTGTACCAAAGGCTACATCAAAAAACCCATTTACAATACCAGTAAAAATGCAGTTTATTTCCTCTTTTACCAGAAAAAATTTCCGACATAATGGGGGGGGTGGCCCATCAGACCCCCCCCCCCCCCTAGTTAACTAAAACCCAGGGGCATTGATTATTACCCATTATAAACCCCGCGGGACGTTGGGGGGGGTGGGGGGATTTCGCCCCCCCAGACCCCATGTGTTTTATTCATTCCGTCGGGGTTTTAGGGGTTAGAAAAGCTGCAAATTGTCATTCATAACTTGAGGACGGTTAAATCGTCCCTTTTAAGCTTTAAAATCATACAGTAGCCCCAACACCAAAGTAAAATCTTCGCCACAAGCCTTATACTTAAATCCCTGAAGCGGTACAATTCTAGAGTCCTTTCCCGCCCATTTGCGGGGGGGGTTTTTTTCCCGACCTTCACAGTCACTTTTGAACCTCTAACACGTTTATAAAAATGGAGAAAGCTGCCCCTTCACCTCCCTCCCCCCAAACGACCCCCTTGAACCCCCCCCAAAAAAAATACTAGGTAAATAAATTTCTCCCCCACTAAACCAACCTAAAACCCCAATATAACCCAGAACCTCACTATAACCAAACCCAACCTATAATAACCTCCTAGAGAGCCCCCCCAAAAAATTTAATTTTAGCCTTTCCTCAATATAAACCAACCACCCGGTAAAATTAGTTCCCCCCAAAAGTCTCGCAGGAGGTTTTGTAAAGGTTTTTGGAAAGTTTAGTGGGTTTGGTTAGTACAATTATTTTGGGGATCAGAGGAGGGGGCATTTAGGGGGGCAGGGGGGGTTTCAGGTGGGATCTTTTCCCCACTTATATTACGTGTTTTAAAGGGATTAAAGATCGAAGGGGAGAAAAAAAACATAATAAAGGGGGGGAAAAGGGCTCTAGAATTTTTTGAGGTGGCCAAAATTTTGAGGGGTTTATAAGTTTTTCTATATATTTGAGCATTTTTCACTCTAAGTTGTCACCCCCTTTCCTACGTCCTTTATAAGTCTTTGTGGGTGATGAAGTCGATCTCGCCTGAGGGCCTGTAAGAGCGTAAAGTAGCGCCCCGGGGGGCCCGGGCCCCTTCCATGGGAAAATTTTAATATTGGCTTCGAGAAAAACGCCCTCCAACGGGCGCGAGGGCCCAAAAGCTGACTGCCCCACTACGATTTAGCCCAATAATAATCAACAATTATCCTTAAACCCAGCTTTAAAACCCTATTAAGTCCTTGGCCCGGCCCTTTATGTCACATCCCCTTAAAATATTTCTTTGGGCCCAGTCAGGAAGCGTGTTGGGGCCCGTAGAATTTTTCAATAATTGGGCCCCATTACAGTTCCCCGGGGGGGGCGACATCGACTTTATCCGATTTGCCCAAACCCGTCGTCCCCCCCGGGGCCGATACGACCCCACACAAGCCGAAAGGGCCCCATAGCACATGTTTTCTGGGTCCCCGCCCGCCCCCCCAAAACTTTTTTTGCTTTGCATCATATTTTTTTTAAGGGTGGGGGGGGCCTCGCCCCGCAAATTTGTTTTGCTTTGCACTGCCGTAGTTTTTTTATAGGTGTGGGGGGGCCCCGCCCCCCCCTCCCAGCCCCCCCCGCAAATCTTGTTCGCTTTGCACTGCCGATTTTGTTTAAGGTGTGGGGGGGCTCGCCCCACCACTCCCCGCCCGCCCACCCCCCAGCCCGCCCGCAAATCTTGTTTGCTTGCACTGCAGTAGTTTTTTTTTATAGGTGTGGGGGGGGCCCCCCCGCCCCTCCAGCCCGCCCCGCAAATCTTGTTTTTCCCTGCTTTTTTTTTTAACCCCCCCCCCCCCCCCCCCTGGCCCCCCCCCCCGGTAGTTT
>JACEEZ010000223.1:0-2500 GCA_016584305.1 Chionoecetes opilio
GGGTGGGCTGAAGTGCTAAACTGCTATAGAAACGCATGAATTTGTGAGGAAAGTTAAAAGTGTTTAGTACTAATTTGATTGGGATAGGTCATGTTATGGTGTTTTGTATGGTGTGAACACAGTATGGAGGTTCAAGGGTGGTGCGGCAGCCTTGCCTGGCGCTTTCTTGGGAGGCAGCAGTCAATCAGGCCCCAGCTCCGTTCAATCCACTGCGGATTGTGTACTTTCCATGTAGGACGCCGTACACTTCAATGCTTCCTGCAGCAGTGACCCCTGGTACCTTAAATCCCGATGGTGGTCACTAACTGTCAGGACACTTACTGATCCACAGCCCGTCACAGGTCGAGAGTAGTAGTGGTAACCGTTAACTCGGGGCTATCTGATCTGTGTGTGTCATGAGGTCTAATGTAGTGTTGGTGTAGGCTCAGTGTGGAAGTTCGAGGGTGGTGCGGCAGCCTTGCCTGGCGCTTTCTTGGGAGGCAGCAGTCAATCAGGCCCCAGCTCCGTTCAATCCACTGCGGTAGTGCACTTTCCAAGTAGGACGCCGTGCACTTCAATGCCCCCTGCAGCAGTGACCCCTGGTATATAAATCCCGATGGTGGTCACTAACTGACAGGGCGAGGAGGAGGAGGCGAGGAGGAGGAGGACGAGGAGAAGGAGGAGGAGGAGGAGGAGGAGGAGGAGGAGGAGGAGGAGGAGGAGGAGTGGCTTGTCGTCTTTGTCTCCTCCTCACCGCCACTTATGTAAACAAGGTCAGTGAGCGTTGATTGGTTCCTGAAAGCTTTGTGTGTGTGTGTGTGTGTGCCACTGTGTAAGTCTCTCTCTCTCTCTCTCTCTCTCTCTCTCTCTCTCTCTCTCTCTCTCTCCTCTCTCTCTCTCGCCCCCCCTCAAGGTAAAAAAGGCGCCCCCTAATAAGCTTGGGAGTCACGTCAAGCATAATGAAGCTGCAGCGATAGAGCGGCCAATAATTAATCCTCTAGTCGGTAGTCAGGACGCCCCCCACCCGTCTTGGAAATGCCGGCCCGGGAATGCCAAATGAGCCTGATCCGATTTAGCTTTTTGTCCGTCTGTCTGTCTGTCTGTCTGTCTCTCTGTCTGTTTGTTTGTCTGTCTGTCTGTCTGTTTATACGTCTTTCTGTCTGTTTGTTTGTTTATACGTCTGTTTGTTTGTCCGTCTGTCTGTTTATATGTCTGTCCGTCTGTCTCTGTCTGTTTGTTTGTTTATACGTTTGTTTGTTTGTCTGTCTGTCTGTCTGTTTATACGTCTGTTTGTTTGTCTGTCTGTCTGTTTATATGTCTGTCTGTCTGTCTCTCTGCCTGTTTGTTTGTTTATACGTCTGTTTGTTTGTCTGTCTGTCTGTCTGTTTATACGTCTGTTTGTTTGTCTGTCTGTCTGTTTATAGTCTGTGCTGTCTTGTTTATGCTGTTTGTTTGTTTATACGTCTGTTTGTTGTCTGTCTGTCTGTCTGTTATACGTCTGTTTGTTTGTCTGTCTGTCTGTTATATGTCTGTCGTCGGTCCTGCTGTTTGTTTGTTTATACTGTTTGTTTGTGTTGTCTGTTTGTCTGTCTGTTTATCTCTGCTGTTTGTTTGTTTATACGTCTGTTTGTATATGTCTGTCTGTCTGTCTGTTTATACGTCTGTTTGTTTGTCTGTCTGTCTGTTTATATGTATGTCTGTCTGTTTGTTTATATGTTTGGCTGTCTGTTTATCTTCCTCCTCATCTCCTCATCACACTTCCTCATTCTGTCTGTCTGTCTGTTTCTCCGTCTGTCTGTCTGTTTCTCCGTCTGTTTGTTTATATGTTTGTCTGTCTGTTTATCCGTCTGTCTGTCTGCCTGTTTATCCGTCTGTCTGTTCGTTTGTTGTACCGTAGATAACACTAAAGTCGCCAGGACAACGTTTCTTTTTTATGTACAAAAGTCTGGTCGCGTTAATACTTACATTTCTACATCCATGATTTCAGGAAAGTTAGAAGGGGCTATCTGGAGAGTCTGTGTCATTTTGTGTCTTCATTTGTGTCATATTATGGCTATAAATGAAAAACTTACAAAAATCAAACCGAGTGGCGAAGTTGATAACGGGCTACAATAAGGTCGCCATCTAGTGTTTATGTTTAGTGTCCTCCCGCCGTCGTCGTCGCCCCCCAAAAAAACGAGTAGCGAAATTTGAAACCGTATATACTTGCAGATACAAAGCATAAAACAACACTGAAACAGGGTAGATTATACAGTCATGATATAAACTATTGTGTATCATCTTCAGTGGCACATACAAATCAGTGGTGATGCTATAATTCGTAATATATGGCGCCTGGCGACATTATTGCAGCTGGCGACTATAGTGTTATCTACGGTAGGGAGACAGAGACTACTGGTGATGGTTTTGGTAGCAATAGTAGTCATTTGCCGATGAGGGCGAATATCCACTTCAGATCTTTCTGCACCGTCGAGTGGCCTAAGAACACCCACATGCCGACCTTCGATTGCGAGTGCATCGG